>BQNB010194309.1:0-11462 GCA_026074375.1 Tanacetum coccineum
GACATGTCCCCCCAGTATTGTGTTATCAGTTGTAAACTGATGAGACGATACTTTAAGTTTTATTCGTCCTTTTTTTTAAGATGCGACAAAATCCATAATTACAGTAGGATAAAATTCATAATTACTGGAGAGGTATAGGAGGAAGTGATCGTACACGTGTCCTTTTCATCCCAACAGACGGTAGAGATCCTGTCACGTGAGAGGTCTGACATGACACGACGTTTCGTGTCCCACTCTCCCTCTATAAATAGCGAACCCCTCGCCTTTTTAATGCGTGTTTTACTTCTTCCCCCGAACGTCCATCCAAGATTCTTGACTTCATCTCTCAGGTATATACTCTGTCCTTGTCTAACTTTTAGTATTATACGTCCCCTTCGGTATCTTTGACCATGTCTGAGGAAGATCATGCTGTTGGTACTACCGTGTTGCCTAAATT
This sequence comes from Tanacetum coccineum, assembly GCA_026074375.1. Classification (NCBI taxonomy): domain Eukaryota; kingdom Viridiplantae; phylum Streptophyta; class Magnoliopsida; order Asterales; family Asteraceae; genus Tanacetum; species Tanacetum coccineum. Next base: position 437 of record BQNB010194309.1, read on the forward strand.
TGATATGCCGTCCTACGAGTCAATAATGACTGCCAAAGACGTCAAATCTCTGGCCCTCCGGCATGGGATTCCTTTGGATTTACATCCCGTTGCTCTCACCAAGGGGTGGACTATGGACAAACTTCCAGACGACATGATAGGTTTATATGAACAGTACTTTGAGTTTTCGGGGATAAGGGTGCCTTTTTCTGCCTTCCTATTGGCCGTTATCAAGCATTTTCGTGTACATATTTCCTAGCTTGTGCCGTTAGAACTGAACCGATTGACTATGTTTGAGTTGTACTGTCGGAGTCTAAATATTGTCCCTTCCGTGAATTTGTTCTGAGTTTTTTACAAAGTTAGCAAGCAAGGGCATTGGTTTTCGTTTGAAAAAAGACTTGGTAAAGGTGTCGGTGGTCAGATATTCCGAGAGACTTTTTCTGGATTGAAAGGATGGAAGAAGAGATTTTTCTTTTTAGAAAGGAGGGTCATACCGGACGCTATGGCTTGGAGACACCACGATTCTGACGTTAACAACCCCGTTCCAGAAGATGGATTCAATGCCTCAGATGTGCATGTGTTAATTGAACGGGTCGCTGACCTTCGTCCTATTTTCAAAGACACCGAGGGGAATGGTAATATTTTGTCATTGTCTTTATATGTGAGACCGTTTCGGTGCATTTTAACATTTACCTTTTCTTTTGCAGTGGTCACCATGTCTGAATATCTTCATTTCCCCTTCTTGTCTGGTGCTTCTATTTCGAAAGGACCTTCCCTCACTTATCAAGATCAGATCTTACAGCTTACCACGCGTCCCCTCCCGTCGGACCAAACCATTCCGGAAAAGACGAATCATCAAAAGGGGGTCGAAGTGGAGGATCCTAAAATCGTTGCTATTCGGGAAAGGAAAGCACAAGCTGTCGCTAAGAAAAGAGAAAAAAGGAGACAAGGTGGTGATGGGGGGGACGGCTCTCGTCCCGCAACTAAGAGAAGGAAAACTATTGCTCGTAAGGATGGTACTGCTGCCTCTGAGGCTACCTCATCACCGGAACCTCTTCGAACTATTAACCCTACTGATCCCTCCAGTGCTGTTGCCGAGACTACTGAGTCGTGAGAGGATCGCTCACCTCACATATCTCTTTATGGCTCGGCTAATCATTCTGTTCATAACTATTCTGATGCTCATCATGACAATGAAAAGACGGACACCCTTCGGCTGGGGACTTCCGGTGATCAATCCGGGAAGGTTGTGACCAATGTTAACACTGAGGTGGTTAACCTTCTTTGACATATCAGTCTGGATATCACAGTCCTATAGCCACACAATCGGCTTCCCCTCCGCGGTCTATCCGACGAGGTATGTCCAACCTTCAATTCTGTTTTCCCCTCTTTTTTTATTTGACCTTTCTTACATATATGCAGGTAATGTTGAGGAGTGATAGTGGAATATAAACGACTTCGTTTGAACCTCGATAAACATGAAAATTTCGTCGAAAGTCACCCGAAAATTACCGTTTTTTCTTCGTTTTTAATCCTTTGTACCTGTAAGACATAAAACCATAATATAAACATATTGCAACATAATTACTCATATTTTAGTATTTTAGTTCGTTTATTAGCATTTTTTGGGGGTACAAATGATGTGTGTTTTAGCACACATCAAGGAGGGTGAATCGTCGAGAGGAGGGGCTCTTTATGTGATCGACTGGTCCATCCATAAAAGATGCCGCTTGGACACCTCCATGTGGTGTCGAGAGCTTATGGTCCACTTGGCTCCTCCGGGGGCCCAAGAGGAATCCAACGCCCTTAATAATGCTACTGCCCTCGAAAGGGCTTGGTTTTCCTTGGCACAAGGGGCTTTGGCTCAAACAGACATCCTTAAGAGGTTTGAGCATCTTCAAGCTAATTTTGATAGGCTCGCCGAGACCCATTCGGAATGTGGAGAAACGGTTAGGAAACTCGTTCAAGCTAGGTTGGATTTGGCGCATAGCTCTCATCTCTATACCACCCTATCCAACCAGTGTAAGATAGTCAAGAGTGAGCATGAGGGTTGTGCCGGAAAGCTTGAGGTGTTGGAAAGCCGCAATAGCGAACTGTCTCAGGTGAATAAGGATCAGGCCCTTCAGATCAAAGAGTTGGAGGACGAGTTAGCCAGGAAGGATTTCGCTCTTGTTTACGCTGAAAGGCTGAATGTCGAGAGGGCTCAAGAGAAAGAGAAGCTTGTTGCCCAACTTAGAAAACGGAGATGGAAAAGTTTGATTGCATACGTAAACTTCTTCCTACTGTGGTCGAACGTCTTCTTCAGAGTCACGAGTACAAGCATAGCCTGTCCGAACCCTTTAACCTGGCTATCCAAGCCTGATGGGGCAAAGGACTCAGCGAGGAGCGCTCCGAAGAGGATCTCTTAGAAATCATGGGTAGAATGGAAAACTTTGATGTTTATGCCGATAAGAAGATGCGTGTCGAGTACGACAAGGTGTTTGAGAAACGATACCCTTATGTGGAGAAGATTTCTCGCGGTTTTCAACACTCTATCTCTAATTTGCTTAAGGTTTATCCTGACTCTCCTCCCTTCGGACAAGCTCCGCCCAGCAAACCTTCCTCAGGAAAAGCTGCTTCAACTTATGCTCCTTGAGAGTCCTGAATACTTTCTCCTTTGTAATTTATTCGATCTATGTATTTGAACTCTTGTTGATGTAATAACTACTGGCGTACCATCTTGTATTTAGGCACTTTTCGTAATTACCTATGTCAAACATGTAGCAAGTTTGCTTTGTGTTCTCTACTGTATGACAGTTTTGTAATAAGTTTATGGCTTTTTGTTATCGTGTATGTCTGTTGCCTTAGATTTATGGCCTTAACCTTTTCATATGACCCTTCTTGCGTGTGGGTTTGCCCCTTCGGTTTTTGACCGATGGGGTACGTAGTGCCATTTGGTGCCTCACCTTGGCTCGTCTCTTGGACCTTAGCCTATGAGGTATGGCATGCCTTTGGGTGTTATGCACAAGCTTGTCCCTTAGACTTTAGTCCTGGGGTATATGATGTTTTACGGGCTATGTCCTAGCTCATCCCTTTGACTTTAGTATGTGGGGTATAATTAGCCTTTGGGGTGTTATGCCCCTATTCATCCCTTTAGCCGATGGGGTATATAAAGCCCTTCGGTGTTATGCACAGGCTCATCCCTTTGACTTTAGTCTGTGGGGGAGATTATGCCTTTCGGTGCTATGCACTCTGGCTCATCCCTTTGACTTGTAATCTGTGGGGTACACTATCCCTTTGACTTGTAGTCTGTGGAGTATATAACGTCTTTCCATCGACCAGAGGTAGCGAGCCGTCCATTCGATGAATCATTTCGCACAATAAATTAGGAAAATTTCCCCCTCCTAAGGAGTTGGAGTAGGGGCATTGTCATTCATTTAACAAAAGTCATGATTCATACAATGCTTGGAATTTCTTAATATAACTTCTACATATAACATTTGCGGAGATTGATAGCATGCCAGGTTCGAGAAAACCTCCTGTCTTCCATGTTTGTAACTTGTAGATCCATTTTCATATGCTACCACGACCTCTGTACGGTCCTTCCCATTTCGGTCCCAGCTTGCCCTGGTCTTCTACCCTGCTCGCTTCATTTCTTCGGAACATAACTTCTCAAGGCCTGAACCCTGACAGGCAAACCTTCTTGTTATAGTATTGTTCCATCTTTGTTTTGTATTTCTCTTCCCTAACAACAGTTGTTTCTCTTCTTTCCTGCAGTAGGTCGAGATTCAAACGCATCTCCTCCTCATTGTATCCCTATCTGATCATTAAAGTTCGATAAGTAGGGATGCCTATCTTGGCTGGAATAACTGCCTTACTGCCGTAGGTAAGACTGAATGGTGTCTCTCCATTGCTTTGTTTGATTGAAGTTCAATGTGCCCACAAAACATTTGGCAATTCATCAACCCATCCAGCCCTTTCTCTTCCAAGCAGATGATATCCCCTTCCATCAACACCTATTTGGCCCTTTCTACCAGCCGTGTAATTGCTTTGGGATGCGCCCCTATACCTGAGTTCAATTTGATGAAGTTCAAACCTATTCACATGAGCTTTTAATAGGACATTTACCAACTGTGCTCTGTTGTCGGTGACGATGATCCGGGGCAATCCAAACCTGCAAATTATATTGTCCATGACAAAACGTATTACCTCTTTGCCAATGATCCTCACTAGTGGCTTGGCTTCTATCCATTTGGTGAAGTAATCGATTGCCACGATTACGAACTTGGCACCTCCCCTTGCCGGTGGTAGTGGTCCAAGGATGTCCATGCCCCACTGATAGAACGGCCACAGGGCCTTAATGGACGTCATGAGATTTTTTGGTAGTCTCGGCACTAGGGTGTGTATTTGGCATGACGAAATTTTCAACTTCTTTCTTACATCTTCCATGCAATCCGGGCACAATATACTCCTTGTATAACTGCCTTCCAATACTCTACGACACGTGGACCAACATGCATACCGCAAGATCCCATGTGAATCTCACGTAGGGCATAGTTGGCTTGTAGTGGGCCCACACATCTTAACATTGGTACCAAATACCCTTTCTTGAAAAGTACCCTGGCTTTCATTGTGCATTGACCAATCTTGGCTCATAGAGATCGTGCTTCATTTTTGTCCTTTGACCATATTCCTTCTTCCAAACACCGTATAATGGGGGTTATCCAATTATCACCTTCTTCCTCCACTACAGTGTGCACCTCTTGACTTTTCATGGATCGTTCGTTGAGAACCTCTACCAACACATTTGCCTTCTGATTCATGTTCCTGGAAATGTTTTCAATTGAGAATGATTTGAAACCGGAGGCATACTCCATTGCCTTCGCTTGGTACTTTATCATGTTGTCTTTACTGGCTTCGTAATTTCTGTTGATCTGACTTGCCACAAGCTTGGAGTCCACTTCAACTTCTATATTTGATATGTTTATCTGCTGAGCTATCCTCAATCCAGCTAGAAGAGCTTTGTACTCAGCTTCATTGTTGGTACTTAGGAAGGTGAGATGAAGGGCATAAGTGTATTCAATGCCGCTAGGTCCCATCAGAACCAAACTTGCCCCTGATCCTTTCGGACTAGAGGCCCCGTTAGTTAATAAGGTCCAACTCTCGGTGTCATCTTTCTCTAAAGGTACCTCTGGCATTCGAAAGTATAGCTCTTCCTTTTCCCCTTCCGGTGCTTCCGAGAGAAAGTCCGCCAGAACCTGCCCCTTCACAGGATTGCAAGGCATGAACGTGATGTTGTATGCCCCTAATTCAACAGCATACTTTGCCAACTTTTTTCGAGTTTCGATCTATGTTTTGAGGATGTTTTTAATCGGTTAATCCGTGATGACCTTCATCGGATGGGCTTCGAAATACTTTCTCAATCTTCTAGTCATGTGAATCAAAGAAAGTGCCAATTTTTCCATAAGGGCATAATTCCTTTCAGCTTTATTCAGCGTCATGCTTACATACTACACAGAACATTGCCTCCCCTTCCTATCGGTTAAGAGAACCGCGCTTACGGCTTCTGCAGACACTGCCAAGTATGCATACAAGGTTTCCTTCTCCCAAGGTGGAGTGAGCGATGAGAGATCCATAATGAGCTTCTTCATTTGCTGGAAAGCTTCCTCTGCCTCCTTGGTCTATCGGTATTCATGCTTGTTTTCTTTGGTTATGTTTTTTAGAGTGTTGAAGATTGGTAGGGATCTTTCAACATACTTGGCAAGAAAACGATTAAGGGCAGCCAGTTTTCCGCTCAAGCTTTGCATCTCCTTCAGCGTTCGCACGGATTGAGAGCACGCTAAAGCTTAGTCCTTCTTGATTAGGATTAGCTCTAATTCCCTCCGATATTACCATGTACCCCAAGAACTTTCCTTCTTCAACTCCGAAGGAGCACTTCTTTGGATTTAGCTTCATATTAATCTTCCTCAAGTTATCAAAAGTCTCTGCTATGTCGGCTAGCAACATTTTCTCATTTTTACTCTTAATCACCATGTCATCCACATACGCCTCTAAATTCCTCCCTGTTTAAGATTAGAACGTCGAGCCCACCAACCTTTGGTATGTGGCCCCTGCGTTTTTCAACCCGAAGGGCATTTTAGTGTAGCAATACGTCCCCTGATCTATGTAGAATGCCGTCTTTTCTTCATCCTCTTCGGCCATTTGAATTTGGTGGTAGCCTGTGTAGGCATCCAGAAAACACTTGTATCTGAATCCCATCACCGACTCTACTTTGCAATCTATGTTTGGAAGCGGATACTAGTCCTTCGTGCAGGCTGAATTAAAAATTTTAAAATCAATACACATTCTCCAGGCTCCATCTCCCTTTTTGACTAGGACGGGATTAAAAATATACGTGGGGTACCTGACCGGACGGACTATTCCTGCCTAGACCAATTCGGCCACTTCATTTGTTGCCACCCTACTTTTCTCCGTCGAAAATGTTCTTCGCTTTTGGCATACAAGATCCATAGAAGGGTTTACATTCAACGTGTATTTTATAATCCGACGTGGCACGCCAGTCATATCAGACGGTTCCCATGCAAATACCCCCATGTTGTCTTTTAATAGACATTTTAGTTTCTCTATACATGTTTTTGACAGTCTTCCACCAATGGTCACCCTTTGATCCGGGAACGATGGGTTAACCAACACTTCCTCCATTGCTGCGACTTCTCTTTCCCCTTCGAAACGTTCTTTGATTATTTGTTTCTTTTCTAGACGTCTACATTCGGCAATGATGATGGTCCGGGTCACTAGAGTAGCCACACCTTTTAGGGTTGGGAATTTCATCATTGAGTGTATGGTGGAGGGAACTGCTCAGAGGATTTTTAACCCAGACCTCCCTAGAATAATGTTATAAGGTGAAGGGGCTCAAATAACAACAAACTTCATGGAATTTCTCCTACATAATCCTCCATTACCAAAACATACCTCCAGTTCTATCTTCGCTAATGGTTTTGATATTTCTCTGACAAACCCTACCAAGTCCGTGTGGGTTTCCTTCAATCTGGCCTTTATTCTTGGGTTGAGGTTTTTGAAGTAGTGTTCGAACATTACTTCAACGGACGACCGTTCGTCCACGTATACCCTTCTGACCAAGTATCCTTCTAATTCTTCTTTGACAATCAGAGGTTCTTCGGAAACGTCCTCCGAGGATATTGCTGGAAAGGATATTGGGATGTTCATCCACGACTTTGTCATCTCTTTCCCCTTCCGCTTTTTGTCTTTTACCAAATTTACACTGATCACATTGATCACCTTCACTGGTTGGGGAGCCTCCCTGCTATGGGATCCCTTTCCTCTCTGTTGTACATCCTTTACCAAGTGATTCAACTTTCCCGACTCCAACGCCATCTCTAACTGCTTTCTTAGCTGAATACAATCATTTGTGTAATGGCCCTTTTCTTAATGATAGTCGTAGTACCAGTCGGTGTTTCCTGACCTTAATGGGTTTAACATGGGATGGGGAGCTGGAAGATGTAGTTGTGTTTATGTGGCAAAGATTTCCTTTGGGCGTTTGGTTAGAGATTTGAGGGAGAGTACTGGAGCAACCCTGTGGTTATACTCTCCTCTCGGAGGGGAGGTATAAGGCCCTGTCATCTCTTGTTTTGTTCGCGAGGTATGCGTCTCTTCTGCTTTTGTAATTGTTTCGATACTTATTCCTTCGTGATTCTCCCGGGTGGGTGTTTCGGGATGACCGGTTGTCTCTTCTGTTGAATACAAGGGACGTTTTGCGGTGGGTTTCCCCCATTTCCCCCTTCGGAAGCTCAGTTCTTGCATATGATTCCTCAGTTCGAACAAAATCGTCCAGCCTCTCCATCATTTCATTCACCGTAGTAGGAACTTTGTTTGAAAAACGCTTGGCCAATTCGGGTGACTTAACTGCATCCATGAAGGATGAGATTTTCATGACCTCTAGGACACCCATAATGAAACCCGTTTCTATCGTCTATTTTTCTTTGAATGCTGTTAATGACTCGTTGGCTTTTCTGACTATCTTAGTGATCTCATAGGGTTCCTTGAAACATGCCCTTCTAACAGAATACCTGGCAGCGAATGCCTCTCTTAAGTCTGCCCATTCGTTTATGTTGTCATGAGGAAGCTACTTGAACCATCCTCGCACTGACCCATCCAGGGTTTGTTGAAACATTCGGCACCATACGGGCATAGGTCATTCTCCTGAATTAGCTGCGCTGGCAAAGCGACTCAGATGATCTTCTGGGTTAGTAGTGCCATCATACAACTTGATGTTGGCGGGCATCTTGTCTTTCGGACCTGAAACTCTATGATTTGGCGTGTGAGCGGTGTTCTTTGAGCTTCCTTAAAAGGCTTCCTGAGGTCTTCGTCCATCACTTCCTTTCCTTTAGCAATGCCCAGATCTTGCACCTCTGTATCTTCCGATTCGAAATCCAAACGAATGGGGTCTCCCTTGTTTCTTTGATTGTGACTTTTTATTAAGGATTTAAGAGCAGATACATGCCCTTCGATCTGCTCCTTCGTCAAAGGAGGAAGGGTCTCCTCTCGGTCGTCTGTACCTTCTAGACCTCCTCCTTCAACCGGACCTGCCATCATATTCCTTGGTAGAAGAGATTTAAAATCCCATGAAGGACGCCAATTTGTTTAAGTAAAGATCCACACCGGGTAGGACGACTTGAATCTTAGTCCTTGGTGAGAACTTGAGTACTTGAGAGTAAGAAAGAACAACACGTCAGCCTCTCCCCGAGGTTGATCCCAGGACCAAGCTCAGGTGTAAGAGCAAGTAGTTGTGAGAGATGGGAGGGCGTATAATAGTGTGTATGTAATAATGCAATAAATGATACCCGAATAGCAGTAAATGATGGTGTATTTATACTACTTGAGTCACTATAGCGGTGTACTGTTCTTGGCACTTAGGAATTGGGGAAGCCAAGCTAAACCTAGCTTTGTATCAGGCGGCAGGGTTGCGTGGGAGACATAGTCCCGTGAATCATGGGGTGATAGAATCCATATGAGTTCTTGCTATTAACCGCTAGTCCAAAGTGGTGCCCTAGTTCCTTGAACTTAGTGTTTTGTCCTTTCTCTGGTCTTCTTGTATTAGCCCTTTTGGCGTGATTGTGTTCCTTTCGGATTATGTTCCTTTCGAATGGGGGGATGGGGGGGGGGGGGGGGGGGGGGTGGGGGGGGGGGGGGGGGGGGGGGGGGGGGGGGGGGCGGGGAGGGTGGGGGGGGGGTGTGGGGGGGGGGGTGGGGGGGGGGGGGGGGGTGCCACCCTAGGTTCCTTGAACTTAGTGTTTTGGGTAGTCCTTTATCTCTTGGTCTTCTTGTATTAGCCCTTTTGGCGTGATTGTGTTCCTTTCGGATTATGTTCCTTTCGAATATATACGCGGACATTGTAATAAATGAATCATGCCAAAATTTTAATTATTTCTTCTCTATAAGCTAGAAATTAGAGGTTCGAAAGATTCTTTGTTTCTAAGTTTTCTCATATATGTATGTCCAACAACCAGTATATCTTCAATGTTCTGTACAATATATCATTAGTAAGTGTAACCAAGCTTGGATTCAACGGTGTAGAATATGGAAATTGAAGTGTTATGATCAGTGCATAGAGATACAAAGGGATTAATTTACAAATCTAAATTCATCAAGTGCTTCAATAATGTATATGTCAATGATGAGATAGTTTCTATATATTGTCAAAACCATACTTATATTTCATAGCCGGATTTCATAGAAACTGAATTCCTTTAACATTATTTTACACATTATCTTTCATCGAAAAAGATATTCATATCAACTGTAATTGGAAACATTGCTCATAATGTGATTGATAACAGAAGTGTTGGGCTAATTTCATTGCCCACTGATCCTTCTCTTAGGATTTGAATACAAAATAACCTAAGTGTAAATATCCTTTAACAATTTAGGTCACTGTGTGAATAGTCGCTCAGTGAGTTACCTTCAAGATGCGCAGCCTGAGTCTACAAGAAAGACTTTAGCATTCAGTTAGGCGGTACTCAGTGAATGAAGCCTGAGCCAAAGAAGAAGGTGATGGGTTCATTGAGCTGTGACAATAGACTCACTGAACCCCATACGATCTCCAATAACTAGAAGACCCTAAAGACAATAGTCCGAAGAATATGCGAGATAGTTTGAAAGCAGATAAGTCTAAGCTCTTATCTTGTGAAGTCAACTTATCCTGAAGAGGGTATAAGACAAGTTCAGTGTCAGGAACTAAACTTGGAAAGAGCATTTGTCCCATACTTAGAATAGATATTGTGATAGGGACAAAGTTGTACAAATGTACTGTAGGAACCCGATTTACACTTTCACTTCATATTACGAACCACGAATCAAACCAAGAAAAGAGATAAAGAAAGATTGAGTTGTTTTAGAGAGAGAGAAAGAAAAGAGAGGTTAGAGAGAATGAGAAAAAGAAGATTTTTATATAATGAAACAACTAGCTTTTTCTAAAGAAGAAAAATCTTATATACCCTGTCACGTTAAAGGTACGCGCGGGATATTTAACTAGGACCCGGGCTCGGGTTTTGCTTGGGATTAAACCCAAAACATATACAATATTAGATTATCTATCGAGCCCGATTCCCGATATTATCCTATTACAACATTAACTAATTAAAGACCGAAGCTCCATCGTAGAGTGACCGAACTTCCTTGTTCGACTCAATAAATTGAGGCTAACACACACACTTCTCATTTTAAAGGTGTAAAACACAAAAACTCCTCCTCCTCCTCCTCTCTAGCTCACGACAACCACAAGACCAACACCAAATCTATACCAAATTTTATTTAACATATTTACATACATTCCTACAACATATCTAAGATGTTCAAAGAAGATTTGAAGGCTTGGTTAAGTCTTTACAAGTGTTAAGCAAGAAAAATGGAAGATTAGAGTTTAGGGTTTCAAGATCTTGCAAGCTTTGGTTTTTAATCTAAACAAGCGTTTAGATTATAATTCTCATCATCATACATCACCATAAGGTTACCTAAAACCCTTTATGAATTTACAATTATGATTTTATGT
>BQNB010194318.1:0-11462 GCA_026074375.1 Tanacetum coccineum
TTGTTGGTTACGTAAAACGCTTACGTTTCGCAATAAATTACTTTCGGTCGTACCCGGAAGCACCTTTACCTATCTACACTCAAAAAAAATACCCACGTTTATACCCAATACTCAAAATTTAATTATTTTTCTCACTTATACCTCACTAAAACCGGACATGGGTTTTTACACTTGAAATAAACCATTTAATCCTTATTAATTGTTTTTACAACTTGTAAATCCTTACATATATGTACCTTGGACCCTAATTTCTAAAGATTGTCTAATCTTGGTACCCCTTGGTGTCCTTGGTCTCTTTTGCCGCACCCTCCTCCTAGGGAGGAGGAGAAGTCTCTTACAATTTGTCCTTTAACCACTTCAAGCTCATGGTTTCAATTTAAGGTAGTTTCATGGTTTACAAGATAATATAAAAGCAAGTAACTAGTCCACCATTATATTCTTACTCTTCTACAAACAAAATCAAAGCAAACCCTCTCTATATTTCACTCCAAACTCACGGCACACCATAAATTATTAGGGTTTCATTTTATTTTTGCAACCAAGGTATTCCAAGCATTCAAGTGTTCATCCTAAGACTACCTAAGACTACTCAAGGTGTTGGGAAGCTTGGATTCGGGTTTAACAAGGAATAATCAAGAAAACATATTTAGGGTTTTCTTGATTAGGGTTTTGATTTTGAGGACTTGATTGGGGTTTACATCTTGTGTTCATCATCCTACTTGATTCCTATAAGGTCTATTTAAAGTTTTCAATACTCGTTTATTTATTTTCTATTGTATACATATTTGTTGCATTAGTTAATCACCACCTAGTTTTATTTTTAAGTTATTTAAAGTATTTGATGATTTCATATGGACAAAGGACATGGACATTTAGAGGACTAAATACATGTGGAATATACGGTACAACACTTGGTGAATTTATGGTGCAAAGACTTTAAGTAAAAATAATTACAAACTAGCTTATTTAATTGAAAACCCTAATTTTTATTTAATACCTACTGTTTGCACACTTTTGAAATCGAACTAAATACCTTATTTTTTATATTTTAAATAAAATAGTACTCTTTATAAGATCGTAGAGCATGTAAGGAACTCCGAAAAACGAATTTATAACGAACAAGATACGGAATCTTACAAGTTATATTAATTTGCTTTATATAAATAATTTTAAACCTGTGATGAACAGTAAAGATTTACTTGGTTCATCAGATATAAAAATCTCATAAATATTATATTTTGATAATTTTCCTTAATACGAACCCAGCGGACATAAAGAAACTCGAAAAAACGAATTATAACGAATTAAGTTACGTAGTTACAAATTATATTAAATAAAATATATAATCCTATAAAAACATGTAATAAACTGATGTGAATAGTAAAATCTTCTGTACATTCAGTGTTAAATTTTATAAATTAGAAAAATTGATAGTTTTCTTAATACTAATCCAAGGACATAAGGATCTCGAGAAACGGTGTTATAACGAACAAGTTATGATTTAAACAAGTTACGTGTAATTAATTTTATAAAAATAACTTTTATAAACTGTGATGAACAGTAAGAGTTACTGTTCATCAGGGGGTTTTTATTTTATAAACATCATTTTTTGTTAAATTACTTTAATTAACTACGGAGACGGTTGACATAAGAAACATATAAAGCGGAGTCGAAACCAAAAAATATGTAGTTTTAAAACCGCTGCGCATTACTTATATTTTTATATAAACATTATAAATACTTAATTTAAATAATAAAATATCATTATTAAAATCATATATTTTTTTATACAAACGAAGCATTTATAAACGCAAATCTAATATTTTCTTACGGCCTCCAATGTACGCCACCCTTTTATTTAACAAAGTACGCGGGTAGCTCTTCATTGTTTTAACTTATTTATTTAATAAAAACTATTTAGGTGGTGATGTAGCTAATGCAATATGTGATTTTTTATTTACATGAAATACATATACACATAACGGCCTATAATTAAGTAATGTTGCTTCAAATGCCAAGGCGATTCACTCATTTGAGTTAGATAATCTAGTCATTCACTTCGAGAATTTCATAGCACCCCCATTTATACAACTATATTGTTTTGTAACTTTGGGGTGAGACACATGCATTGTTTTACATTTGGACGCAAGTACTCTTTAAACTATTACGAGTTGCATAACGTAGCTAAAGACCCACTATTGCCCTACCCTCATGAAACGGTCAATTGCAAAGTTCGCTAACACGAGCGCGAATGTATGAATCAGATCTATATGGATTGACTATCCCCGATCGGAGTGAGAGCGCTCTATCTTTCGAGGTAACCGAAACAACGAACTATACAAGTCGGCACAATTTGGATGTTGCGGGTTGAACATCTACATGGCACATTTAGGCATTAAATTGCATACATAATAGTCCGAGCTTACGGTGTCATAACTTAAGTGCACTCGTTAATTACTTGTATGATATTGTATGTTTACATGTCCTTACATTTGAAATCTTGGTCCTTATGTGTTTGTGTGTGTTTTTTTGTTTTTTTTTTGTTGTTTTTTTTTTTTTGCGTATTATACACTTCTAACCTGTGAATCACCAACTTTATGTGACGTTTTTAAAAGCATGTTTTCTCGAGGTCAATAAGGTACAAGAAACAAGGAACATTGGTGGTCGTCATTTTGAAGTCAATCTTATAAAGATTTGAGTGCATTACATTTTGGGAACATTGTTATTCTTAACATCTTACTTTTTCATGGATGAACTATTTAACTTCGGCTATTGTAGTAACAAACCAGTCTATTAATCACAATTACAATTTTAAAAACGACTCATATAAGGTCGTTCTCATATCTTGTGCTATTGATCTATGAAGTAACATTCCCCAACCCATATTCCGCTGCGACCCATTTTGGGGGTGTTACACACTCCTTTTTATGTATCAATATAAACAAATATAAATACACAACAAATAGGGATCAGAATCACGCGAGACCAATGAAAACCGGAAGCAGTATAGAGTGTTCCCGGGTCGTTATGTCCCAACGAGGCTAGAGATGGAAAATCAAAAGACGATTGATGATTGGTGTTGAAATATGACAGAAAGATTTTGATTGCAAAAACTAATAAGCAAATGCACATAAAAATAAGCAAAGAAAATAAGCTGGAACAAAAATAAAAGCTAGAAATGGCAAAAACATTTAACTTTTACACTAAGACATAAAGAGCTTAAATAAGCTTAAGACAAATTAAATAAGCTAAACTAACTCTAAATAAGCAAAATCAAAAAGCAATTATACTAAGCAAAGCAGGAGAAACTTAACAGTACTAACAACAGTACTACCAGTATTAACTAACAGTACTAACTTGGAGTTAATACTGCTAGTTATAAGTTAGTACTAAGGAGTTATAAAGGTTAGTATACTGTTATTCTATGAAGCAAGGAAATAAGCAAATCAGCTAAAAACGGTATTTTTATCATCCTTAATACGCCCTCTTAATAAGAATAAGCTACTAGAATAACCAAAATGCAAATAAGCTAAAAAACTACAAACTGATACACTATGGAAGAAGCTTTGACAAGGAAAATAAGCTAATAAGCTTACCCTCTAAAGAACAGTAAAGGAAAATGTTTAATCTACTCTAAAAAAAAAACCTAGGAATTCTTAAATACGCAAAATATATAAGCTGATAAGACTAAAATGAACCACCAGTATTAACATTATTAACTAACAAACTAACTTATAGTTAGTACTGTAGCTATAAAGTATACTGCTAGTTTTAAATTCCCAAAAATAGAACTCAGTCCCCCCCCCCCCCGCAGTACTAACTTTGAGTAGTACTGCTGTCAATACAGACCCTACATTTCCAAAAATCTTTTTATTTCAAATGATTAAAAAACACGATTATCTAGTAACACCAAATTAATATACACTTCTAAGCAAATTTCAAATCAAGAATTAAGCACTTAAATAATCTGAAATGGCCTATGCAGATGTTAACTCATACTAACAATTTTAAAATAAAATGAACTAACAAGTACTTTCTAAGAAAGTGATACAAACTATTTTAAAAAACTAACAATTAAGCAAGATAAGCACAAAACAGACTTGATAGAAGCACAAAAAAGTAAACATAATAACAATAAGCACTATAAGCAGTTCAACAGTAAATAAGGAAAACAAGAACAAGAGTGACTACTTACAACACCCTTGCTCAAAACAGGGTCAAACAAAGAATCTACAAGCTCTAGCTTGTATAAAACAAGCTAGTGAGAGTCCATAAGCCCATCCAGAACTGGCTTATCATCCATAACATAAGCTGTGGTATATTTGAGAGTGATACTTATGATTTTCTCTTAACTACTTAACTTTTTATTTTTACTTGATGAAAACAGCTTATGAGTAAGCTGTGGTGAGAGCTTTTTGAACACAAAACAATATGATTAAGAAACTTAACACTGTTATTGTAAATTGACTTAAAAACTTCAAACTTGCATTAATCTTGAAAGTGTTACAAAGATGAAAGTAAAAGCTGTAAATGACTTGAAACAAACTGAAAATAAGCTAAATTATTTTTAAGATTAAAAACTAAAAACTAGATGCCTCAAAGGCTTACAAAAAGCTCTATTTATAGCCGAAGTCTTGGACTTTCAGCTTGTGCTTCTTTGGAGAGCAAAAACGAAGTGTGCTTGTTGTGTGAGGTAAGTCCTAAAGCAAATCCCAGCCTTTAATTTTATTTGTGCTTCTTTGGAGAGCAATCTCAGCCATTGAAGATACTTGGGAAAGGTGAGGGATTGCCAACATGGCTTTTATACAACTGGGATGGGTTAGTAGGGTGGATGAAATGATTTTGGCTAGAGAGAGAAGTGGTTTTGCAGGGAAGAAAGTATGGAACGACATACCAGTTGTAACTGGGTTTGTTGGGCGGGAAAGAAGACTTTTTGGGGGAGTTGGCAGTTTGGTCCCCTCAAGTTGTATAACTTAAATGTAATCTCTACCCGGTTTGCAACTTTGGTCCCTCCTTTCTTATAACTTTGTAATACAACTTTAGACTTGGCAGTTTTAGCCCCTCAAGTTGTATTTTCTTCATTTTGATGACTTTTGACTTTGTCCTTTCCACTCCGTGCTTGGTTTTGTTTGCCTTTGGCTTTCTTTTTGCTCCTTTTCTTGAATATCCGTTTCCTGCACAATACAAATGCAAACATACAAATACAATGTATTTTTGGTACGTTTTTATTCATTTAAGTTCGCTTAATATGAAAAATGGTATGTGTAATTAAACACATATCAGTGACTACAATCAATTCAAGACACTTTAACCCACACAAGCAAATTAACAAAAGATAAAAGAGCGGTCGAGCATTATGATAGAAAACTGTATTAAACATCATTAATCCGATTAGAAGGTTGATTTGTTTATTCAGTGCAATGATTACTTATCTCGAAGAGGCATATTGATTCGTAGAATCTAACATACGTAAAAATATAATTAATACTACTTCCCGTAAATATAATATTAATATTAACGCTCATTAAGCTTTATCACTAAATATATTACATTTACAATATTTATTATAATTGTTTTACATATTAACGCGTGCATCCCCATAGGCTTGAATAAAATTCTCAGACATATATTATTTATCATGTACATATTCCTACAGCTCCCACTTGGACATGTATCAAATAATATAATAACGTTGGTAAGCCTATAGCAACACGCCAATGCTCCCAGAAATACCTGAGTGTGGTTTCACAAAGTCACAGATAATTAATTTATGCATTTACAATCCCTTTGTTTATGATACCGTGTTAAAAATGGATATGGATCAATAGTCATTCCATTAATTAACGATTATGTTTCTTGTATATGTAATTAATCAAGATTACCAAAAATCATTGAGACATATATACATGAGTTTTTGGGTGAGGCCACACATACATCTGATTAACCATACGAGGGGCCCAATGGCATCATTCTTTAACTATTGAGGGAACAAATTCTTTATTGACTACAAGTGTCAAGTCACATGCTTCACAATCACTTCTGAAAATAGTCCTTATTAGCAACCGTATTCAGGATAACTTAAACTATATCAAGAAGTATTATCCATACATGCAAGACCTACTTGCATCTCAAGTCTAAGGATTTAGTAAACGAAATCACTTACAAGATTCACTTAATGAAGCCGATCCATAAAGTGATAATCTTGTTTGTTGTGGAAGTCCGATTTTCATCTTATGATTATCATGTGAGTTTGACGGACACATCCTTTAATATCCAAAAATTTCACCAATCACTCAGATTTGTCCTAATTCAACAATATTCCCATATTGTTGAGCGACAATGAACTATTTTAGAATAATAAATATTATTCACGGATTAAACATGCAAATATAAAGCACAATCTATTTAAATATAACCAACATACCAAGTATCATTATCTTTAAATAAAATTATCTTAACATCCCTTATCTAAATACTAAACACAAATCTACATGAAACTACTAGCTAAATGAAGTCTCGTGCTCCTAGCATGTTGAGTAAGTTTTCCTTTCGGTAAAGCCTTCATAAAAGGATCTGCTAGATTGTTATCTCTGTGAACTTTTAGAAGATTAATTTGACCCAATTTGATGCACTGTTGAACGTAATGGTATCTTCTATGGTAGTGTCTGGCGCCCCTCTAAACTCCCGGTTCGTTGGCGATAAGAAGTGCGGCTGAATTATCGCATAACATCTTAATTGGTTCGTTTATTGTTGGTATAATACCAAGCCCTAAAATAAACTTCCTAATCCAAACAGCTTTTAAAGCAGCTATGTATTCAGCTTCTGTAGCAGACATTATAGTAGTAGTTTGGTTGGCACTTTTCCAGTCTACTGCACCTCTATTCAAAATGAAGACGTATCCGGTCTGAAATTTTATGTCATATCTATCGGTCTCAAATACAGCATCACAATAGCAATCAACTCGAAGTTCAGCTTTAGGATTTCCACCATAAACCAAGAACATATCTTTAGTATTTCTTAAATACTTAAGAATGGTTTTCACAGCAGTCCAGTGTGGTTCTCTTGGATTCTGTTGAAAAATAGCTTGTTATATTTTACGCGAACGCAACATCAGAAATAGTGCATCTAACCGCATACATAATGGATCCTACCGCCAAAGCATAGGGAACATTTTGCATACGCTTTACCTCTTCAGGTGTTGAAGCACCTTGTGTTTTATTCAAGTCAAGTCTTTTTTGCATGAGGATATTACCACGTTTGGAATTATCCATCTTAAACCTTTTCATGATTTTATCCATGTAAGCACTTTGACAAAGTCCAATTAATCGCTTAGTTCTATATCGATAGATCTTGTGTCCAAGAATAAATGCCGCTTCCCCTAAATCTTTTCATGGCGAAACACTTTCCAAGATATAAATTTACACTTTGTAAACTTGGAATGTGATTTACCATGATGATTATGTCATCAACATATAAGATGAGGAATGTAACATTACTCTCACTAGCCTTTTGATATACACATGGCTCATCAAGATTTTAAGCAAAACCAAACCTTTTGATTTCCTCATCAAATCTCTTATTCCATCTTCTTGATGCTTGCTTAATAACATAAATGGATCTTTAAAGCTTGCATACTTTTCTGGGATGTTTAGGATCAACAAAACCTTCAGGTTGTACCATATAGATATCTTCGTCAAGATAACCATTTAAGAAGGCAGTTTTAACATCCATTTGCCATATCTCAGTCATAGAACGCCGTTATGGCTATAAGAATCCTAATATCTCTAATGTCAGCAACGGGTGAGAACATTTCTTCATAATAAACCCCGTAGGTTTGAGTAAAACCCTTTGCTACAAGACGAGCTTATAGGCGAGTACATAGCCATCCATGACAATATTTTTCGCTCTAAAAATCCGTTTACTTCAACAATCTTAAATTACCTTAGAGGTAGATCAACAGCACCAGACTTAATTTGCTTTCATGATGCATCTCTTCCGTATTCATATCATCGAGCCACTTATCAGATTCCGGATCTAATATTGCAGCTTCATAGTTATTGGGTTTATTAAGATCCCCTAAACTATGCTCCTCTACTTCTACATTTAGACATAAGCATTCAGGAGCTTGATGTGTCCTTGCGGACCTACGAACGGGAATTACTTCCTCCTGAGGTGGTTCAAAATCTTCAACCTCCATAGGAATTTCGCTAGTGTTTTCAAAAGGTAATGTATCTTCATCTTGAATTTTCTTCAAGTTCTCTGACCCTTACCCACTGACTTATTGAAATACACACAGAGGATTTTCTCCAAGAACTCAGCATACCTCGCAACAACTATTTTGTTTTCAGGTAGGAAGTACAAATAGTAACCCATTATTTTCTTTGGGTATCCTATAAAGATACACTTAACAGATCTTTGTTGGAGTTTTTTAGGCGTATCTCTTTCACATGCACCTTACATCCCCAGACCTTAAGTAAGACAAGTTAGGAACTTTTTTATACCCAAATCATTATGGTGTCTAATCACCTTCTTGGTTGGAACCATGGGTGTTCAGTGTTTGGTTTGACACCAAAAAAACCGAAAAAGAAACTGGACCGAAACTGAATAAAACCGAACCGAAAAGTTTAATTGGTGTATGGCCTGGTTTGAAACCGAACCAACGTATTTAATTGGTGTTCGGTTAGGTTATGGTTTGACAAAAATAAAACCAAACCAAACCGAAAAACCGAATATCTTTAAACACATAAAAAAAGTTAATTATATATATACTTCTATCGTATTGTCCTAACTAGTAATCCTAATTTTTTAAAATATCTTTTAAACTAATTACTCCTCAAATTAAGCATTGATGCATATTCGTGAGAAACTGAACGAAGAGTTTGCCTACTTGATTTATATAAATTCACATATACTGAGTAAAAGTTAAGCTGCAACTGTGTGATACTTGAAGGTGAAATATTCAAGCTAATAAATAATGCTTCCGAAGACTTTTCTGAACCAAATTTCTCTATTTCAGCATTTCATTATTTTATTAAGTTCTTAGACCTTTTCCTTTCTTAATTTTCTTTTTATTTTACTTGACCATTCTATTAGCCTTTTTGATTTGTTAATTTTATTTGAAAGTTTTAGCTTTTTATTTAACACTTTTAGTTATATTTTGGGGAAAATATTTTTTAATTTTTTTAGTGTTCACTTGAATTTGGTTTTCTTAGTTTTAACCGAAACCAAATCGAATTCTAATTTGGTGTATAGTTTGGTTTTATCCGTTCTATAATTGGTTTGATTTGGTTTTTGTTTTGATTTAAAAAAAATTCAAACCGATGAACCCGAACCGTACAACCCACAAACCTGAAAATCGAATCGATGAACACCCCTAGTTATGAAACATATTGAGGATGCGGTATTTGTTTTAAATAATTTAGTAAGTTTTTAATTTATAAAACTCGTCCACACGATGTCTAGACACGCAACGTAGACTGCAGACAATCAGTCGTATGTATTGTAGGTTGGTAAACTTCGAGGACGTCCCAGAGAGCTAATGGGTGGTCTTAAATTCAGAGTTTAATTATCAATTATCACGTTTAAAACCTAGATTTGATTGATTAAATTGTAAGAAAAACAAATAAAGGGAGTTGGATTTGTTTTTAACTATAATGTAGGAAGTAAAACAACTAAGAGGATGGACGCATTTAATTACTATGATCTTATGCCAAATCACAACATTATAGGAGGTCTAAATTCATTAGGCCCAATTTGAAGTTGTAACCTAACCTATGTTTACTGAGTGGAATGGACTCGCAAGGAGAATTAACCTATTCTCAGTTCACAGTCATTAAGGTTTTCCAACTTATGAGATATACTCTATTCTAACAGGTGGTCACCTATTAGCTCGCACTCATAACCAGGTATTTAATACTAAGGCTCGCCTAATGTTCATAGGATATACAATTACAAGAAGTGGTCATTCTGTAGTCAATCGTGCACGCTAGGATTCAGACGATTACTTAATACCTAGCACACACTCAACCTTAAATCAATACATATCAGGGAGTTCAAGGATCTCTAAGTGTCACACCCCGTCAGCGGCGAAAACACAGGAATGCAACATAATGATCAATCATAACACAAGATACATAATAGAGAAAACTAAAATGCATTAATGAAAGTGTCATGATGACCATATACCTCAAATCAACCTTGAGTGATGTCCCAAATCAAGAACACAGCATATAGTCTCCAATTATTACAACCATCAGCCCACGTATGGGTCCACACAATCTTATCCTTAATCCTCAAGAAACCAAATCCATAACAACATCAAATTCAAGACTTCTCAAACAAGATTCCTATGGAATTCTCTAAAAGTCTGCCACATGCACAACAATCTGAACGAACATTACTTCACCTGAAAATGATACTCGAAAACGTCAACAATAATGTTGGTGACCTCGTAGGTTTGAATCAAAACCCAGTCGTTGTGCCGATATTTTAACAGTTGGACAATTGTGCAATATGACAGTGAATATATGCAAACAAACCCATGACTTAGCATCCCCGCTAATCATGTGCGATGACCTAGCATCCCCGCTAGTCACCAAAACCAGCATATACCAATGCTCTTAGAGCTGTAACTCCCATATGTCACTTACGTACCTAAAGGGCCTACCAGATGGAGCACTATATTAGGGGAGGACCACAACCCTTGCATGCCAAACACAGTACATGCAAGTAAAACCATAACCCTTGTCATGCCAAACACAGTACATGCAAGTAAAATCATAACCCTTGCCATGTCAAACACAGTACATGCAAGTAAAATCACATTACATATATTCATATAGCAGTCATAAGCACATAAATTGTCCTAAAAATAAAACCACATTTCGCACAGTTCAGAAAACAGTTCAAAACACATTTGAGTATCATTTTCCCCCAATGGAAAAACAGTAAAAACATGGGGCAACGAGAACTCACCTCAAGCAAGTCTTTAGCAACCAAATCTCAATCACATAAGAAAATGCAACGACGTCCGCACATGACCTAGTCCGGTTAATGTCACATTTTAATCATTCATTTCCAAATTAGTTTTCAGGTATGATGCATAGGGGTCAGATGCTTGTTGTACGGTTATCTTAAATATTTTAGTGGTGTGATGGTTGACGACTTAACTCCATAAAAATACTATATCAAACCTATATCTTAGTATGATATACTTATACTATTTAACAAAATAGATAAGTAATATAAGTAAATATTTATAATAATTATTTATAAATATATCTCGACAAGTCCATTCGGTACACTTAGTTACCATAGTATATCATTTATACTATACGAAATGAACGTTTATGTTCGCTAAACATTTTAGAAAAGGTTCGACAAAAATTATATTTTTCGTCTTTTAGTCGACTTATTAAAATAATAAAATAATAATATGTTATTATTAAAAATAAAAATCACGT
>BQNB010194321.1:0-11462 GCA_026074375.1 Tanacetum coccineum
TCTTGGTCTCTCCTCACCTACGGTTCATCTCAAACACCATAAACAAACCATACAAAGTTTATTTACCACATTCCTAAGTGTTTCTACATCATTTATAAGATAACCTAAGGTGTTTACAAGGATTGGTTAAGCATTTACAAGTGTTAAACCAAGAAGGTTCAAGATTAGGGTTTTGGTGAAATTAGGGTTTTTAAGGTGTTATAAGCTTGGGTTTGTCATCTAAAATAGGGTTTAGATTGTGTTGTTAATCATCTCACTTCATATTAAGGTTACCTAAAACCCTTAATCTCTTTACTTATGTAATTTTATGCATATATAATGTTTGTATAGTTAATCACCATCTAAGGAAATTATCTACATGAAAAATGGTTTTTATTCTTGTTTATGGTTTTGGTAAACCTTGTCATATGATATATGAATGTTATGGATCATGTTATGAAGCAAGCATATACACTAAATAAGTGTTGGTATTATATAAAGCATATATAAGTAAAACGGATAAAAAGTTACATATGAAAGTACATAAATAAATAAGTGTGTACACATTTGGATATTGTGATTCTTGGACAATACATGGACTAATCATGGACTAAGGACCCTAGGTGTGAAATACATGTGATAATAAGGGTTGTAATGGACTTGTAACAAAGTGGTAAAACTAAAAAGTTATAAAAACAACTTTTAAACACATTTTGAGAAAATATCAAAAAGGGTCTGTTTGAATTCGAATTTTAAGGCATATATTTTATGATTTTATAAAATACTACATGTCATGAGGAATTAAAAAAAAGAGTAAGATAACTTAAAAAAATCCGCTTTATAACGAAGGAGATACGTAGTTTACAAGTTATACGATAATAAACGGGTTTATAAAAGAAATTTTATAAAGACAAGTTACAAAATACTTCTGATATATAAGATTAGTTATTTTTCTCAGATAGTACATATTTTTAGGATTCCAAAACATTAAGAATCATAATTTTTCGATCAATAACGAATAGTTAATGACTATTTTCGTGCAATTTTACGATAAAAGAAGTTTATAAGAAAATAATTTTATAAACTATGAACAGTAAAAAATCCACTATTCATCTCATGATACTTATTTAGAAAATTATTATAATATTTTAATTTTTTTTGATAGAACATTTCAATACGAAGACGTGCTCAAAGAATCACTAAAATCGAGCTTAAAACCGGATAAAATACGGCATTTACGGTTTACGATTAATAATTTTATAAAAGCAAATGAACATGTAAACCACTGTTCAGCACAGGGGAACTCAAAATAATAAAAATGTAATATTTGATCACGCCGCTTTAATACGAGAACGCGGGCATAAGAAACTAGAGAAACAGGCTTAAAACGATGAAAGTTCGCCGTTTTTACTAAAAAGAACTATTATAAATGTTTTTACATTATAAATATATTTCAAAACTCAATTAGATGGTTAAGTAGCTATATAGAATTGTATATGCATAGATAATCAAAGTGAATAGTACTCATCCGTACCTATATTTAATTTATGTTTGCATTCGGAATCATTAACCGTGAACGCATTAACTTTATACTTGGATATTCAATTCACACAAGTGAGTTTATAGCCCCAACGTTTACATGTTTTACATCTACTTTACAACTTTTGGGTTTGATAACATGCTTGTTTACCCAGAACTCTTAACATGTTAGGTTTGAATTTATTACATTTGCAATTACAAGACGTTTTACATAACTGGTCTACATACTCAATTACATATTTCTGGACGAAATACATTGCTTGTTTCACTTTATTTTTGAAAAAAGGACATTACTTTACTTTTACCCATATGATTACGGATTAGCTTAAGCGGATTAAACTGTGAATTACTTGGAAGGTAAGCGTGAATGTTATAAAATAGACTAAAATCGGTGTGACAGCCCCGTTCGGGTGATTAGCTATCACTGGTGTCGAAACTACCGAGCCAATGAACGTTATAGCATGTCGGAGCATGGCCAAGAATATGAACAAGGAACAATTAACGTGCCTTGAATAAGTGGCATATATATGAGTCTACTAACAGCTTCATGACTTAGAGGTAATCGTAATCATTGTTTTTAATACACACAAGAATATCTACGTATCCTTGAATAAAAGTGGTATATACATACTTGAACAATGGTGGTCCAACCATACTTATACTTTTTGACCTATTTGGCGATTTAAATAGTCATGCATACTTTACAACTCTTTGGTTTATAACCTTCATACATATGTTTTTTTGACTATTTGAGGATTGAAATGGATCATTGCATACTAAACAACTCTTGATTACAACACTCATACATACGTTTTGGTGACTATTTGGGGATTTAAATGGTCTTATGCAACTTTTACAACTTTTGGGGTTTCCCCAACATATTTATACATACATTTTTGAGAACATATAAGGATTGGAACATCATGGACATACTTTAACGAACTTTGGTTCAACATTTATACTTAAATAACCTATGAACTCACCAACTTTATGTTGACACTTTTTAAGAATGTTTTTCAGGTGAATTAGATGCTTTGGCTTATTAATTTTGCTTAGGAGTCCTAAATAATCAAGATTTCTATCTCAAACACACGATAAGATCGAGTACTCTCAATGGACTGAGCAATGGTATTATGAAGTAAACGCTCCGGAAACTGTTTCCGCTGCAACCCATTTTTAGGGGTGTTACACTAATTCTTTTTAATTCTCGTATTTAAAGTATAATCTAACAACGATGACGTAGGTATAATCAAGAGGGATGTTTCCTTGTCCTTTATTTCACCTAAAATGCTTAAACTATTTTAAAATTTAAATATATTTCAAGCATACTTTTGGAAATTACTATGGATACAATAACCCGCACGACAATAAACCCTTGTTAGATATTGTGAGAATTTAACCTATCCGTTTCCAAATGTTTACCCCAAATTCACACAAAAATATGAGTAGTGCCGTGTGATTGTTGTAGACTTTAGAAAACTTGGCTAGGTATATCACACCGAGACCGCTGTATGATGAGTACTATGGAATTGAGATGAGTGAACTTGTTTAAGTATGGTAAATTTTTAGGATAACATAACCCAAACCCTTTTACAAGTTGCTTATAAACTAACTACCTGTTTATATTTAAACGCTCGTATAAACCCTTTGTTTTACTCTCAATTTAAGAGTAAGGATACCCCTATAACAACCCGAGAGCCAATTCCTTTAGGAATACAACCAAATAATTTGTATCGTTACACATTTACACCTTAGCGCTACCCTGTAAGATTAAGTTATTTTACAGTTTGCTAGTTGCTATAAAGTGTCAAGTTAATTATTATCATTTTCCGAGTCTTTGTGTCAAAATTTCTATCTTGGTAGGTACGGATGGAAGAATTTGCAATCGCAAATGAGAAATGTATATTATAGTCAAAACACATGCATTTTTACTACCATCTCAAAGTAATGGTACGTCCGAAGAATGAAGAATTATTCGAAGGACTTATCCGAAATTTATTATATCGTTGGGAAATGTGAAAATTACCACTAAATTTCAAGTATAGTGTTTAGCATAAAGATCGAAAAAATTAGAAAAATCGCAACAAAAAAAAGAGAGAAAGAAAAACTTGAAAGATTATCGTTTACGCAACTACCGAGAAATATACCACTAAGGATCTGATTAATTCGTTTATACAAATCGACAATGTAAAGTATTGTTATCAAGTGGAAAAATCGGCCACTTACTTGTAAAGTATTGTAAAGTATGGAATGATTGGAAAGTTGTGTCCGTACGGGAACGCCAAATAGGTTGTTGTTTTTATCTATGATCAAGACGTTATAAATAGTTGGTGTCTTTATCAGGTATGGTCAGGAAAGAATGACTACAACTACTTTTTTAGACTTAATCTATTTGTAAATTCTTATTTAATAACACAATTTCATTCCCATTCCTAATCATTAACCCAGGGTTTTTACGCGAACGAGGAAAGTGATCGAGCTGCATGTCAATTCCGTCGGTACGGCCATGTATGCATGTCTAAGCTGCCTTTTGGTTATAACTATTGGTTAAATTAGAAGATCCATTACCCTGTATTACTCTACTACTCCCACTCTTTTAGGCTTTTTCTGAGTGGGATGATTAGTCACATGTGTCCTAACCCGTCATTACGGGTGGTGTATGTTGTGAGTCTTTGTCGCCCTCCAGGAATTAAATTGGGGTAATCAAAAGAACTAAGATAAAGATTAGGTTTAAATTGATCAACCCTAAGCTTTCTAATCATAATACGCATCATATTTACCTTTATAAACTTGTTACTCCTTAGCTTTAGCGGTGGAGATGTGTATCCTTTCCAAGCTTATGATAGAATACTCGTCACGACCGAGCAATTGAGCGAATTAGTTACATGTTACCACATAGATTAGTTGAGTGATTTGAGTGTTTTCATCTTCCTATTTCGTGAGGTGTTTGGTTGTGTACTTGTAATGATTCAAATAAAATGCTTAACGGAAAATATCCTTAGGGATACATTTTTATAAACTTCTAAAGGCTACTTGAGGACAAGTAGGATTCAAGTGGGGGATATTTGATGACATCAAATAACGTCTATTTTATAGCATCATTTATCCCATGTAATTAACCCATTTTGTATAATTATTGCAAAGAATTGTTACTTAATCGTTTGTATTTGAGAATTGCAGTAATTATGGAGTACTTGGTGAAACTTGACTAAAAGGCGCGCATTCTGGAGCTTAAACGAAGATATTTTAAAGATTACTGTTCTGACAACCAATACGCCGTATCCATCAAGGAAGATACGGCGTATCCGTGCCTGCACTCACCAAAGACCACAAAGGAAACATGATCAATACGCCGTATCCAGAAGACCAATACGTCGTATTGGAGATATAGTATGTGAATATTCTGGAAGATATCAAACGTGGTCCCTACTCTAAGAAAACCCCAATACGCCGTATCCAATGCATTAGATACGCCGTATCAACACCGACTCCAAACCCTATAAATAGAAAACTCAAACGAGCTTTAAAGTGTGCTAAAATCATATTCTTCGATACCTAAAACCACAAAAGTCAATTTTTAGAGAGAAAAAAAGCAGAAGAGGTCTTGCAACGCATTCCAATCCATAGAAGATAATGTTGGTAATTTACTTTATTCTTTTTAATCGTTTAGTTTTTTTGGGGTTAATTACACACGTTAACTCAGTTAGTTTACCTTGGCTAAGCCATTACTCTTGTATTAATTATGATGTTTGCAGGCTAATACCTTCGGGTATTAGCCATTATTATGAGGATCTGAATGTTTGGTTTAGTTTATATCTCGATTCGTTAATTTAACTGGATCTAGTGATATGGACCAAGTAATCTAGATATCGGGATAGCCCTCCATATAGTAATTTATACATCTAGAATCATAGGATCACAAATATTTTCCTTCTAAATCCGTGCTAAGGATACGCTTTTGGCTTAACAAATTAATCGGATATTACCTTTGGTTTATTAAATAAGTTGACTAGCAGGTGAACCTAGACAATTCAACAAAGAACGTTCTTATTCCATTGGATAGTTGGACAAGTGGACTACTAGAGTATAAATTATCATTGAGCAGTAAGTGGGTAAAGTCTCTATGAGCTAGGGTTTAACAAGATCACCATTACTTTAATCCCTAAGATAGATTATAATCAGCAAATAAGGATGCTTTATGCGGATGCTTTAATTATGACAGAATTAATGTGTCTAGGTCTTAGGATGAAGTCCCGCCTAAGTCTAAGAATGATATGCCACTTCGAGATAAGTAATCATTGCACTGAATAAACAAACCAACTTCTAATCGGATTAATGACGGCTAATACAGTTTTCTATCATAAGGCTCGACCGCTCTTTTATCTTCTGTTAATTTGCTTACGTGGGTTAAAGTGTCTTGAATTGGTTGTAGTCAGCACCAACCCCCGTGCCATCTCATCAACTGAAACCCCCTTTAACCGGTTTATGAAATAGGATTAGAACTAACATAGATTACATCGGTATGATTAGATTAGAATAAAACTTAGATTAGATAACCAAAATAAAAATAAAATGAGAGATAAAACCACGCTTTAAGTGATTCGAGCGCACCCTCCTAACCACGAATCTACCATCGACCGGGTACACTGCCCGTTAAAGTGTTATTTTTGGTTAAGTCGGCAAAATATAAATTTAAAACTTGAATCATAAAAATATACACCACACAACGACACATCAATATTCATAGTCGGATGAATATTGGAGAGGATCCGCATGGAAATGTCACACCATGGACATTAGTCATACTGTGAGTTTTCTACGTGGTTAACGTCTTTACCTTAGACACTATAAAACAAAGTTGTTTAGTGGTATATATCGAGTGGTATTTGATTTGTCCAAAACACTATTGCATAACAGGTTACTATAAAAGTTCATTTTAGATATTATGAAGCACATATTAAAAGGTGGATATTATTAAAGGGATTTGATCCTCTATTTGATAGAGTAAATACTTTTATGGCCTCTTGTTGAGATGATCTGGTATTTGCGTGATCGTGTCCAAAGTAGAATATTTTGGTGATCATATCATTTCTTGATTAAGAAACTTAGTATTGGCATAAGGAAGATGCGTATATGTCCTAGCCAATTGGTATTGAACAACGGGATAATTGTTTTGTGATCATAAGATCATTAGTGGTAATGATAAGTTCATTTACATTGGTTAAACAAACACTCATAAAGAGTGGTGTAACGGTAGATCTGTTGCTAGACGGCTGACATCATTTATATAAGTTTCGGGAGCGTTTGTCGCCATGCATAAATGGGAGTTTGTTGGTATTGTGTGCATGAAGAAACATACAAACTTATATTGGTCACTATTTATGAGAAATATGGGTCATACGCATATAGCACAAGAATCTGAAATAAGTATTTATGTATTGTACATATATATTTGAGTTGGTAATATGAGATGGTAAATGAGTCATTTCCATAATAGTGTAAATTAGCGATTGAGCTTAATTAGACTTATGGGTAAATGAACATTTAATAAAGTTGAACTGAATAAACAAGCCCATTGAGCCCATAGTGGGCCCACACACGAACGGCCCTTAGAGGGTGTTTCGGGTTAGGTTGGTTTATTTATGGAGGATATATTTATTTAGTTTGACTAAATAAATATCTTTTTAAATAAATAATTATATAATTTAAATATAGAGTTTATCTCATTATTTAAATTTGATAATTATATTGTTTAATTATAGATAATATCTCTTTCTTATTAATTTA
This sequence comes from Tanacetum coccineum, assembly GCA_026074375.1. Lineage (NCBI taxonomy): Eukaryota > Viridiplantae > Streptophyta > Magnoliopsida > Asterales > Asteraceae > Tanacetum > Tanacetum coccineum. Next base: position 7,306 of record BQNB010194321.1, read on the forward strand.
TTAGATAAGAATTAATAGTGTTATAAATACAAAGAGATTGAATTCGATTTAGGTGTAGTTAAAAGTTTACAGAAACCCTAGTTTTCTTCCCCCCCCCCTTCCCTTCCCCTTTCGCGTCGGCCGAAACAAGGAAGACACAGAATCATTTTGATTCTGTGTCATACTTATTTGGTTGATCTCTTTAGTCAAGTTTGACTATTACACTCAAAGCCTAAAAGTTATAGGATTTGTTTGAGTGCTAGCGTGGATACCAAGTGGACTGATCTTCATTTAGATTAGAGTTTGTTGTACTTTGGTGTTCGTGCACTTATTTGTGACGTGGGAAGCTTAGAAGCTAGATCTTATCATCTGGAGATGTTAGTTGATTACATAAGATATGTATTTACGTGTTTACTTGTATTGCATGATTAGTTAGCATGGATGTATAAATTGGTTTAAAGGGCAGAAAACAGATCTGTAATAAAAATGGTTTTGTAAAAGTCTTCTGCTAAATGTTTTATCTGATAAACATGTTATGTCTTTAATAGTTAAGGTCAAAATTTTCAAAAGTCACTCCATGTTACACTCTGGTTTTCCTACAATAATGACTCGTGATAAATAATTTTCGTTGATATGTACAATTTCGTCTATGTATTTTCATCTCACATTAACCCCTGAGGTCAGACCTTAATTTTGATATTTATATTCCTGTTAATAATAATTTTAACCGTACTTAATTTTTAAACATGTGTACGCATGGGTTAAACTTATTAAGAGGAATTAGATTAGTCGTTATTGAATGCAGATAGTTTCAAAAAATGCTTATTCCGATAAACCATATGTTATTATTCTCCTAAAAGTGTAATACCATGACTCTGTTTGTCAATGTATACTCTCGTGTAACAATTTTAATTATATTCAACGGTAGCTCGCACTTTCATTTGATATTATTTAAATTCTACAGATACATCAATTTAATATACACTGCTATAATATTTATAAAAAAAACAAAAACCATATATATTTATTAGAAAAAAAGAAAATATATAAGTAGGAATAAAATTTATGAGATATTTATTAGATTAAAATTTTATAAAAATAAAAACTGATAAACATATTATATATAATTTTATTTAAAATTTAACAAATAAAATTTATTTATTCAATAAATATACAGGGACGGACATACATGGATGTCGGGTGTGGCACGCGCCAAACCTGATTTTAAGTTACAAAGTGTAGTTTTTGTTCAAAAAGTGCATTTTTTTATGTGCAACACCCAATATTTGTGCTACTATTTCTTATAGTGCAAATTTACCTTAGCTCAAAAATTATTTATGGTGCGGTTTTAGTACTTATGAAATGAAAAAAATTGTGCAACACTCATTCGAAAATCATAAGTCCGTCCTGTAAATATATGGGAGGTGATATGCACAGCACACTTCCTCATAAGAAGAAACATCAACGTAATCCACATTCCACCAAAACGATATTTTCCGAGCCAACTGTCTAACCAAATTACACTGGAAAAAAATATGACAAGAAGATTCCGCCCCACTGTTACAAATAGGGCAAACTATCGAGTCAATTTCAATACCGCGACGAGATATATTCATTCTAGTGGGCAGGCCATCCATTTTTATTTTTCAAGCCATGATGTTCAACTTAAGAGGCACAGATTTAACCCATCTCGTAGCCGGGTGAATAACAGGAAAACAATTAGCATCAATCACTTGCCGAATAGACTTCACCGCTTAGAGAATTCGTTTGTTTGAGTTTCCGTAACTTTCCTGCAACATCATATTAACATCATTCTCGCTTGTATAAAGACTCACACACTCTCTTACCCATCAAACATTGTCTCCAAAAGTATATATCTTTTACGAATCAAGTTTGTATTCAAATTAAAGTTAAAGTTGTTAAAAAATTCAAAATAAACCCATTAAAAATGTGAAAAGCTAAAAAATTTTAAAAATATATCAAAATGGATGTTGAATTAAAGATCACGAAATTTTAAAAAATACGGTGAAATTAAATTATAAAAAAACAAACAGATAAAAAGATATGTCAAATTGAAAATAAAAATAATTTTTTAATTAAGAAGTGACACATGTCACTCTATGATGTGATTTTATAAAACAAGATGGATGGTCAAGATTGCACCTCCTTATCTTAATTTTTAATGAGACTCACATTGTAAATGCTTTATATAATTTTACAACATTTATATGATAAGAAAGCAAAAATTGGGCTATTTTCACAACATAAAAGACAATAGAAATAGAGTTGTTTTGACACATGGTTATGAAAATTTGAATCAAAAATATAAATTCAAATTTTGTATGATGTGTTTACAACTTTTAAATGTTGTTTATATAATGATTATATGATTTTTTACAACTTTTATAGGGTTGATTTGATCGAGTTTATTTGAATAAGTAATTAACCAAAGGAGAATCATACAAATAAAGAAGTCAGTGAATCCATAACATTAAATTAAAGTTGCTCTTTTCTTTCGAATCTCCAGCATATTTGATAAGTTTTTATAAAATCAATCAGTTAAGGAATATTTCCTCCGTCCCAAAATTATTATCCACTATTCCATTTCGGGTTGTGCCAAATTAGTTGTCTACTCTCAAAAATAGATAAGGAATTTAGTTCGAGTTTACCATATTACCGTCACTTGAGGTTATTGTTGCACACATTAAAGAAGTTTTAAATTAAGAGTAAACGGCAAAATACATTCATGTGGTTTCAACTTTCTCACATAATACATCTTTGACAGAAACTATTGCCAGTATACATCCTTCGTTAGACAAACGTTTGCCATAATACATCCTTGAGGACGAACGATGCAAGTATTTTTCCGTTATCTTCTCACGAGTGATGTATTGTGTAAAAAAAAACACAGGGATGTATTTTGCAAATATTTTATTTTTTAATTTTTTTAATTTTTTAATTTTTTAATTTTTTTTAATTATTATTATTATTAATAATAATTATCAGCCGTTTTTTTATTTTTGTATATTATTAATAAAAAAAATTATCTGTTTGGTACGCTTTTTATAAAAATTACCAAAATATATTTAAACTGATAAAAGCGAATGAAAGCTTATGAAAACCGACAAAAAACAAAAAAATTATAAATAAAAAACGGCCGATAATAATAATAATGATATTATTAATAATAATTAAAAAAAATTAAATAAAACAAAAAAATAAAAAAATAAAATATTTGCAAAATACATCCCTGTGGTTTTTTTTACACAATACATCCCTCGTGAGAAGATAACGGAAAGATATTTGCCTCGTTCGTCCTCAGAGATGTATTGTGGCAAACATTTGCCTAACGAAAGATGTATACTGCCAATAGTTTCTGACAGGGATGTATTATGTGAGAAAGTTGAAACCACAGGGATATATTTTGCACATTACTCTTAAATTAATTAGTTAAGGATAAACTGTCATTTTACAAAAAAAGTAAGAAAGAGAAAGTTGTAATGATGATGTTTTTTGTAAACTGTGCGTTTTTTGTCTATGGACAATAATTTTGAGATGGAGATGGTACAATAATTTTTGTGAAAACCCACACTTTTAGTGGCGGAGCCAGGAATTTTGACCATCGAGGGAACAAAAATGCTATCGTGAATGATTAAATGCAACAGAAATACTCTATCTCAATACAATTAAAACTCATTATATACGGATGAAGATATCTATAAATTACAATTTTTCGCTTAATTTCAATTAGTTTATGTTAAAATAAGCTGAGATCAATTGTTTATTACATTTACAGGTGAAACCTTTATGAAGAAATTTTTTTTAAGAAATCTATAGCTTAAAAATACAATTAGAGAACCAATGATATCAATAAACCAATGATCAATAACCAAAAATTTAATACATATAAAAATTATATAGTAAAAGCTTAAAGACCTTAAGTTAATAATTGTAAAAACCCCATATTTACATATTATTTTAATGCTAATGGCATAGTAACTAACGTGAGTTTTGAAAAGTTACACGTAGGGTATGTTTGGTAAAATGGGCTGGAGCTGGGGCTGGGGCTTGTGTTGGGGTTGGGGTTGAGGCTGAGGCTTATATTATAAGTCGAAATTAAAATTTGTATTTTTTAAAACTCGTTTGGTAAATGGGCTGGGGCTGGGGCTTATTATTGT
>BQNB010194322.1:0-11461 GCA_026074375.1 Tanacetum coccineum
TTCATAATCATTTTTCATTCCATTCATCTTGAGCAATATCAAACATAGGTTGTGCATTAAGGTTTGCTTATTACTAGTACTATCACTATTTTTCTTTTATTTGAGTCAAGCAAACCGCACACCCAAATCAAGTACACATAGACACACTTAAAGTGTGCATTGTATCCCTACCTTTCGTTTATTGAGTCATTATTATTTACCTATAGGTGAAATCACGACATAAAGAAATCAAATGGACTACAAACGAACTAAAGAGTATCTACCTAGAGTCCATCATACTAGACAAATGGATGAAGAACTTAGGGAGTCTTACCGCACCCTTGAGAAGCTTCTCTTGCATGAAGGAAGAACAGTTACTCCATCTTTCATTTCTGAAAACAATATGCTTCCATTCTTTCAAGCTGTAGGACTTGAGCCCTTTCTCACTCTTAACGAACCCATATGTCCTAGATTTGTAGTTGAATTCTATCATAGTCTTGAAGTCAAAAGAGATGAGGAGCTACATCCTTACATTGAGTTCAAACTTGGTCAATTCACCTTTAAGTTGACCCTATTTTGACTCTCTCAAATCCTCAAAACTCCTCACGCTCTAGAAACTTTTTATATAAGCACATGGTCACTAAACTCTCTTGATGATCATCCTAATAGTAATTTCTTTGTTCCTAAACATGACCTCGTCAAAAAGGCCATCACCACTCCTAGAACCACTCAAGCTCAACTTCTAAGAGACCCTAACAAACTCTACATTGATGACATTTTTCTCGATTTGAAATGATGGGAACTTTTCTTTAAGGAAAATTTATTTTGTTCAATTGTCAAAAGAAACAAGGTAAAAGCATGCACTGCATACATGCTTTACTACCTAACCATTGGAAGAAAGTTCAACTTCACTTCGATGATCATTTATCGAATGGAGGAAGTCATAAAAAAACACAAAGGCCCCACGCCTTTTGCCATGCTCTTGACCCGTCTTCACAATCATATACTTACTACAAACCCTTAAGACATTGTCCCAATTGCTAGGTTCACATTTCATGAACATGTCATGGACCCTCTAGACATTTTAAGAAATCCTAGCAAAGAAAAGGGAAAGAAAATTTCCTCTCCCTCAGTCATCTCCTCTTCATCTTCATCATCTGATGACATTGAAGCACCATCTTTTCTCGAGTTCTATGATGAGCTATCCGACAGTGATGATCTAACCAAAGCGCAACGAGAGAAAGAAAGAAGAATATAGCAAAAGCCAAGACAAAAACAAATAAAAGTAGGCAAGGAACCAAGAAGAAAAGGCCAACAAAGCGAAAACAGAAGAAGAACAAGAAAAAAAAAGAAATAGAGAAAAGCAAAAAACCCCAAATGGAGATGAGGACACAAAGAAACACAAATACAAGACGGAACAGAAAAGAAAACAAAGGAAGAGTCGAAACAAAGAAGAAACCAGAGCGGAGAGAAAGAAAGTAGAACAGAAAGAGGTAAAATAGGAGAGCGCAGAAAACGACACACCGAGGAAGCGCGAGAAACAAACGCAAGAAGAAGAGGAATAAGCAAGGAAACCAGGGAAGCAGGAAAAAGTGGCGAAAGAGATAAGACAAGAGAGAAGTGAGAAGAGGAATAAAACAAGGCGGGAGGGAGCAAGAACAACACAGACACCAAAAAACAAAGAGAAAAACAGCAAAAGAGAGAGAAAAACGCAAAAACAAAACTAGCCAAGGAAAGAGAGCGACAAAAAGAACACAGAGAACCCGCAAACGGGGAAAAAGAAAGAGATAAAAAAAAACCAAAAGCCCGAACACCGCAGAACGAACCAAAGAGACAGAGAACCCCCAAGAACACAAACCCACCCAAAAAAACAAGCATCCCTAAACATACTACAAGCAAAAAAAGAGTAAAGAACGAGCCGCAGAAAGAAAGAAGAGAAAGAGAAAGAGAAACGACAAAAACGAAGTATAAAAAGAAAACACAAACCAACAAAAATGAAAACGAGAAAGAAGAAACACAAAAGCCACCGCAAAACCCTAAAAAACACAGCGAAAAAAGGAAAACAGAAGAGGAAGAAAAGAAAAAAAAGAGAGGAGCGCAACAGAGAAGGAAGAGAGACAAAGAAAAAAAAGCAAAGAAAAAAGAAAAAACGAAAGACAAACCAGGAAGAGAAGAGTTAACAAGCGCACAAAAAAAAAAAGAGAGAAAGAAAACAGTCCAAAAGACACAAGCGAGGACAAAGAAGCAAAGAAAGAGCGAAAAAGAGAACGCAAACAAGAAAAAGAGACAACGACACAGAAAACGAAGAGAGAGCAAGACGAGAAACAGAGCGAAGGACAAAGAAGAAAAAAGAGAACAGCACAACGGAACGAAAGAGAGAAAACAGAGCAAAGAAAGACAAAGAGATGAAAAATCAGGAAGCAAGACAAAAAGACGGGAGACAGAGAAGAGGAAAGGGCAAAAGAATAAAGTACTACAAACGAAAGAAGAAGAGAACAACAAGAAAGAAGAAAAAAGACGACAGCATAAGAGACGAAGAAAGGGACAAAAATCACAAAAACAAAAGAAGAAGCAGGCGGATAGCAGAGCACACGTAGAAAAATGGAAAACGAGAAGCACAAGGCAAATACAAAAACGCGAAAAGAAAAAATGAGAACAGGAAAAAAGAAGAGGACAGAAGCGCAAGCAACCAAAAGAGAAAAAGAGGAGAAGACAGCAAGACCAAACAACACCACCAGACGGTGAGAAGAAAAAGATGCGAAAAGAGCAGAGAAGAGGACGAAAAAAAGTAAAAAAACAAAACAAAGAAAAGAAAACACGAAGCGGCGACAAAAGCAAACACACCTCAAGAGAAAAGAGAAAAGAATAGGAAAGGACGAAAGAGACAAAAAACAAAGCAAAAAAGAAATGAAAGAACGAAAGAAGATCACCACAGCAAAAGACAAAAAAGAACGACGAAACAAAAATAAAGAAACAAATACAAGACGAAAGCGAAAAACAACAAACGAAAAACCAGCTAACCGCAAAAAGACACAAGTAAGAGAGAAAGAAAAAACAAAAAAAGAACAACAGACAGACACCAGAGCGTAAAAAGAAGTGGAAAAAAAAAGCAAACACGGCAAAGTGGAGGAAGGACAACGCGAGACCACATAGAGGAAGACGGAAGAAAAGAGCAACAACGGGAGCAACCAACACCAGCAGATCTACGACAAAACGCCAAAGTCGAAGGAAAAGAGACACGAACCCGAGAACAGAAAAAACACAAGACAGAAAAAAAAAAACAAACAACAAAGCATGAAAGAACAACAACGAATAACGAGAACCAAGCAAGAGACTACGCAACACACAAAAAAAAAAAAGAAGCGGAAAAAAAAAGAACAAAAAGAGAGAGTGGAACAACACAAAAGCCAAGCAGTAACAGTCAGCGAAACCCAAGGCGCGAGGAGACGAAAAAAAACAAAAAGCAAGCGAGAACCGCAGCCAGAGAGAAAAGAAAAGAACAAGAACAAAAAAAAAGTCAGCCAAACGAGCAGAGGGAGAACAATGACAGAACGAGCAGCACACAAACGAAAAAAGAGAGACGACCGAAATACGAGAAACGAGAAACAAACGGACGACAGGGAAAGAGGCACAACACAACAACAAAGAAGAAAGAGCCCAAAAGCAAAGACCCGCGACACACAAAAAAAAACAGCGCACAAACAGAAGCGACAAGCGAACACGCAGCCAAAAAGACAGGCATACCTTCCTCGGGAACAAAGAGAACCCACACAAGCACGATCACCCAGAGAGAAAACAAGAAGAAAAGTCACGCGAGAACAACACCCACCCGAACGAAGCAAACACCGACAGGACCCACGACAGCCCACGCCGAAGAGCCAGCGCCCGCCCCTCCTCCCTCCCTCTTCCACATCCCCTCCCATCTTCCCCCTCTTCCTCACCCCTCCCTCTCCCTCGTCCTCTCCTCTCCCCCCCCCCCTCCCCTTTCCCTCCTACTCCCCCTCCTCTCTTTGCCCCCCCTCCCCTCCCCCCCCTCCCCCCCCCCCTCCTTCCCCTCCTCCCCCTCCCCCCTCCCTACCCCCCCCCCCCCCCTCTCCCTCTCCCCCCCTCCCTCCTCCTTCCTCTTCCCTCCCCCTTCCCCCCCTCCCCTCCCCCCCCTTCTCCCCCCCTCCCTCCCTCCCCTTTCCCTCCCTCTCTTCTCTAGTGAAAAACGTAAATTAAATGTCCTCTAAAACATCACACTATGCGAAGCCTCCTGCAATCTGCGTGTGTATACATAGGAAGAATTTATCTAGTGTGTGAACAAAATGCTATGCTGTTCTATTCTTATCATGCTATGCCGTCTGATCCTCATCTCTCGTCTGGTCGCGATCTGGCTCGGTTAACATCATATTGTGTTCGGTATGCTATATTACCACCTCTGTTGCGCGCCTGCTTCCACGTAATGCTGTCTCGCTCCATTGTTAAGAAGCGCTCAACTGTAATACTAACTACTCTCTCCTGTTGTGCCTTATCGCCGTATCCTCGGTTCTTGTCTCTCCGGAGTTTCATATTTGAGATGTTTCGAGTATCTTACTTAGGGGGGCTGGGATCGTAGTAGTTCTTTCTCTCGTGGTTCCTCCTCTAGGCTCCCCTCCTGCTTCCCCCCTCCTCCCCTGCCCCCCCCCCCGCTTTCCCCCCTCTCCCCCTCCTCCCCCATCCTCCCGGTCCCCCCCTCGGGGTTCTGGTTGGGGGGGGAGGACTAGTTGCTTTGCTCCGTTATGCGCGAGGCACAGGATGACTCGTTCATTTGCTCGTTTTAACGGCTCGCAGGTGCTTCAATTGAGCACGCTTGGCCGTTTCTGTCTATAGATTCCGGACCGTTGGGGCCTTGTCTCTATGTGGTCGGCTAGTATTCTATGTTTGTTTCTGGTGTAAGCAGGACGCGAGATGTGGTGGAGCAGCGTCGTGCGTAGCGTTGTGCCGAAGCCCTCCCCGGCCAAGTACACAGATAACGTCAAACGTAAGCAGCGAAAGCGCGCCAGCAACAGACCGTTAAGGAGATCGTACCAACACACTCACAACCTCACACACAGCAATACTCTAGCGCAGCCCGCAATCCAAACGAGGCAGCGAACACGCCCCAAAATCACACGACACCTAAACCGCCGTCATCCTACGTTTACCAGACCACCGTGGCAATACGACCCGACGATAACTCAACAGGCGACCCAAGATTGCGCTCACACACCTTCACATACCGCCCCCACAACCACAAACTGCACGCTCCCAATCCTCCCCCGCGACCCTTCCCCCCCTTCTACCCGTCACCCTCCCCCCCCTCCGTCACATCTTCCCGCCCACCCTCTCCCCCTCCATCCTAACTCCCGGCCCCTTCCCCTCCCTCTCTCCACCTCTCCTCCACCAACCCTCTATTCCCTCCCCACTCTCCTCCCCCCTTCTAGACGACCTCCTTCATTTCTCCCCTTCCCTTTCCCCCCCTCCCTCTCTCCGTCGCCCCTCTCTGCCGTGCTCTCGCCTCTCTGATCTTCCTCTCTCCTCTAGTTTTAGTTAGTCTGAATATATCCATTGCTTTGCACAGTAGTTGAAGAATTCTTCGCAAAACGAAGATTTAAGTTTTTAAGGGGATGGAGAAAGAAATTTGCTCCTCTCCTCGTCGGGTCATCCTCTTTTTATCTGCATATCCGTGTGACAAATTTGACTGCACCTTATTCTTCTACGAGTTCTTAGGATGAAGCTTTCTCGGTCAAGAAGAGGATCCTAACCAAAGCGCAACGGAAAAGAAGGATTGAAAATGTTTAAATGCTTGAAACCGGTATTTGGAAAAAAATTCAAAAATTTGAAAATATTTCAAAATTTTAAAAAAAAGCCAAAAATTTTAAATCAAAATTCCAAAAAAAAAAATTCGATATTTTTTAAAAAGAATTATGATTTTTTTTCCGTAAATTTCTTTTCACAAACTTTTTTTTCAACTTTTTTTCGATAAGTGTGCATTTTAGTGCATCTGTTTGAGGTACTTTAGAGCATCCGTTTGAAAACAAATAAATGTTATAATTTGTATATTAAGAAATGTTATAACACATATTTTGGCTGAACTAATTATACAAACAAACATTGTGACAATTCGTGTGTTACCCCAATCATACTAACAGATGCCCATATCATAACAATAATCGATAACTGATTATCCTTACACATTACCCTAAACAAACAAATAAATGTCCTAAACATACACAATGATGCCCTAATGTTCATACAAATGGATACACTAAACAACACAAACTGATGCCCTAACTTAACATGATGCTCTTATCATACTAAAAGATGCCGTAACACATATTTTGGATGCACTAATTATACAAACAAACGTTGTAACAATTCGTGTGATGCCATAATCATACTAACAGACGCACTTATCATAACAATAATTGATAACTGATTATGATTACACGTTACCCTAAACAAACAAATAGATGCCCTAAGCGTACACAATGATGCCCTAATGTTCATACAAATGGATGCACTAAACAAAACAAACAGATGCCCTAACTTAACATCATGCTCTTATCATACTTAGAGATGCCGTAAAATATATTTTGGATGCACAAATTATACAAATAAACATTGTAAAAATTCGTTTGATGTCCTAATCACACTAACAGATGCCTTTATCATAATAATAATCGATAACTTATTCTGATTACATGTTACCCCTAAACATACAAATACATGCCTTAAACATACACAATGATGCCCTAATGTTCATACAAATGGATGAACTAAATAAAACAAACAGATGCCCTAACTTAACATGATGCTTTTATCATACTAAGAGATGCCGTAACACATATTTTAGATGCAACATACACAATGATGCCTGAATGTTCATACAAATGGATGCACTAAAAACACAAACAGATGTCATAACTTAACATGATGCTCTTATCATATTAAGAGATGTCGTAACACATATTTTGGATGCACTAATTATACATACAAACGTTGTAACAATTCGTGTGATGCCCTAACCATACTAACAGACGCACTTATCATAACAATAATTGATAACTGATTATGAATACATGTTACCCTAAACAAGCAAATAGATGCCCTAAACGTACACAATGGTGCTCTAATGTTCATACAAATAGATGTACTAAATAAAACAAACAGATGCGCTAACTTAACATGATGCTCTTATCATACTAAGAGATGCCGGAACACATATTTTAGATGCAACATACATAATGATGCCCTAATGTTCATACAAATGGATGTACTAAACAAAACAAACAGATGCCATAACTTAACATGATGCTCTTATCATACTAAGAGATGTCGTAACACATATTTTGGATGCACTAATTATACATACAAACGTTGTAACAATTCGTGTGATGCCCAAATCAAACTAACAGACGCACTTATCATAACAATAATTGATAACCGATTATGAATATTACCCTCAACAAACCAATAGATGCCCTAAACGTACACAATGATGCCCTAATGTTCATACAAATGGATGCACTAAACAAAACAAACAGATGCCCTAACTTAACATGATGCTCTTATCATACTAAAAGATGCCTTAACACATATTTTAGATGCAACATACACAATGATGCCCTAATGTTCATACAAATAGATGCACTAAACAAAACAAACAAATGCCATAACTTAACATGATGCTCTTATCATACTAAGAGATGTCGTAACATATATTTTGGATGTACTAATTATACATACAAACGTTGTAACAATTCATGTGATGCCCTAATTATACTAACAGATGCTCTTATCATAACAATAAGCAATAACTGATTATGATTACACATTACCCTAAACATACAAATAGATGCCATAAACGTACACAATGATGCCCTAATGTTCATACAAAAGGATGCATTAAACAAAACAAACAGATGCCCTATCTTAACATGATGCTCTTATCATACTAAGAGATGTCTTAACACATATTTTGAATGAAACATACAGAATGATGCCCTAATGTACATACAAATAGATGCACAAAACAAAACAAACAGATGCCATAACTTAACCTGATGTTCTTGTCATACTAAGCGATGCCGTAGCACATATTTTGAAAAAAAGGAATCGCACAAGTCACCTACCTAGAGCTTTTTGATGTTGGCTCTAGCCGGATTTCCATCTTCATTATGAAAACCAACGTTTTCACTAGGATGTTCAGGCAAAATCACAATGATAAAGCGTAGACTCTTAGGATAACTTGTGTTCCACAGTGTGTGAAAGACAAGAGAATTGGATATGTGTCCTAACGAGATTAATTGACGATCTCTTGGCTCTAGACTCAGTAGTGCGTTTTGGTTCTAGTAATCGGAGGCTGGAGCTGACTGCCACCTGTTCAATATCAACTAACTCGGAGTGAGAAAGTCATAAGATAACGTGTTTAGTCTTCGTAAGAATTGAAACAGAAATCTAGACATATAACTGCTCCCCCTCAATCGTTGAGGGATATAAATTACTCCTATACCTAACCATCAAGAGATTAACTAGCTACTAATGTACAAGGTATATTACTCACAATAAGAAATAAGATTGACCTTTTGATTGTAACGACGATGTCGTCACGTTGTTCTGTTGATCAGCCTGTAGTCAATATCTCTTCTTCTTCCTCCAACAAAGCTTTCTAGACTTCGATAGATCCTTCTGATCTGTAGTCTTTTCTCGATTGCTGTGATGAAGTCTTTGCTTCTTCTCTTGTCATCCTCTGACCACTTCCTAGACTCCATGCCCTTATTGTACTCGAACAGATGAAAGTCTTTAACCATTTGGTCCAGCTTTTCCATGACTCTTGTCAACGTCCCATCACTAAACTTGTGAAGCTCATTCAGCCTCATCAGCTTTCTTTGATTATTTCTGTCTCTGTAGACAACTGCTCTTGGCTTAGGGACGATCGTATAGTCTTCTTTGAAGTAATAGTCGGCTGCATCCCAATTAGGACGTTCAAGGTTGATCTTTGTTTGATAACTTTCAATCCCGAGCTGTAAGTCTCCCACACGATTCCTGATCACCAGGTTTCTTATCCACATGTTGACTGCTGTGTGAAGACTGATCTTGTCTGTCTTGGGCAGATGGTTGAGCTTTTCTTGAATATTGAGAAGGAACAGATCTTCAAAATCATTTGGATGAAGATTTTTGAAATCCTTTTCCGAGATCTTGTATTCTTGATAATCAGCTCGGCGAAGAATTATCTCTCTTAGGTAGTTGTATCCATATTTTTCAAACACTTTGACACTGATCACACTGAGAATTCGCATCTGAGATCTGACAGCTTCACGATCAGAGGACTCACTGTGTTTGTTGATATAGAATTCCTTCCTCCTAAACCACCAGTGAGTGATGCCATAGACCGCACTGATGTCATATTCGCGTTCACTCTCAACCCACAACGATGGAACTAATTCTTCAAGGCCAAAGTCTAGGTAACGAGCGGCTTTGAGCTTGGATATGGATAAGGCAATTTTTCGCTCTTTGTCACCTGTCAGCAGATAATCCAGATCCTTATTGAAGAAGAATTGTGGTTGAATAGTTACCTGACCTGGTGGTCCTCCTAAGGGCAGTGGTTCATATATATTTCTCAGAATTTGATGACCCTCAGGATTACTCAAATCAACTTTATTTGTCAGCAGCTTATGGCATTCATCCATCTGATATTGAAGAAAGACACTGTTCTTGTGAAAGGCTTTAACAAGGTTGAAAGCTGGTCCTTCTAAATCAGCTTTGCAGAGCTTCTTCTTTCCTGTTCGTCTGCAGAACCATTTGATGAACGACCCAATATCATACGTCTTCCTTTGAAGCTTGTTTTCCTCCGGAACTTTAAACGTTGAGGCGTATGCATTTGCCCAGTTATGTTCTGGTTCCGGGAAATCATTTGGGGGAATGGTCCATTCTGGTTCAGGTGTAGCAGGAAGATTTTTGAAATCCTTTTCCGAGATCTTGTATTCTTGGTAATCAGCTCGGCGAAGGATTATCTCTCTCAGATAGTTGTATCCATATTTTTCAAACACTTTGACACTGATCACACTGAGAATTCGCATCTGCGATCTGACTGCTTCACGATCAGAGGACTCACTGTGTTTGTTGATATAGAATTCCTTCCTCCTAAACCACCAGTGAGTGATGCCATAGACCGCACTGATGTCATATTCGCGTTCACTCTCAACCCACAACGAAGGAACTAATTCTTCAAGGCCGAAGTCTAGGTAACGAGCGGCTTTAAGCTTGGATATGGATAAGGCAATTTTTCGCTCTTTGTCACCTGTCAGCAGATAATCCAGATCCTTATTGAAGAAGAATTGTGGTTGAATGGTTACCTGACCTGGTGGTCCTCCTAAGGGCAGTGGTTCATATATGTTTCTCAGAATTTGATGACCCTCAGGATTACTCAAATCAACTTTATTTGTCAGCAGCTTATGGCATTCATCCATCTGATATTGAAGAAAGACACTGTTCTTGTGAAAGGCTTTAACAAGGTTGAAAGCTGGTCCTTCTAAATCAGCCTTGCAGAGTTTCTTCTTTCCTGTTCGTCTGCAGAACCATTTGATGAACGACCCTATATCATACGTCTTCCTTTGAAGCTTGTTTTCCTCCGGAACTTTAAACGTTGAGGCGTATGCATTTGCCCAGTTATGTTCTGGTTCCGGGAAATCATTTGATGGAATGGTCCATTCTGGTTCAGGCGTAGCAGGTCTCTCGCTTTCTGGAATCGGCTTAAACCACGTAGTGGTCGACACCTTGGGAATGTGAGCGTTGTCAGTGTCCTCCATAGCTGAGTCATTCCCTTCATCCTGCTTTGAAATGTCATCTGAAGAATGTTCAGAATGTTCTGATTCGGGATCAGATCTGTGCATCGAAGAGTCAGCACCAGCATCTCTTGTGTCAGTGATCTGCCATCCAGTTGAGGTGAGAGCTGGATGTTGTTTGGAAGCAGATGCATCAGACTCCCTTGGCTTCATTGAACTTTGGTCATCAGCTTTCGGAGGAGGTTTAGCTGACCCAGAAGCGGCAGAATCAGATCTCCTTCTCTTTGTTGACCTACCCTGGTTTGATCCAGCTGAAGGGCCTTCATCATCATCATCGTCTTCATCATCATCACTATCATGCTTTCTCTTGTGGTCTTTCACCTTGTCTGCAACTTCCTTATCCATGGCGTCTTCATCTGCTATCAAAGCTTCCATGAGAGCATGGTATAGACGGTAGTTGGTAGTGTTTTTGTTGGCAGACTTCTTCTTATTCATGTGACTGAAGAGAGCACTTTTTAGATCAAATTCTTCAAGATCAACTTTATCAGTTGACCTGATGGAGTAAGTTGAATCTTGTTTCTCCTCATCTTGTTCCTTTTTGGCTTTGATAATCTCCTTCGGACTCTTTTCAGATTCTTGATTCTTGACAGACTCTGGGCCAGGCAACACAGAGTATTTCTCGATTAAATCTGCAG
>BQNB010194323.1:0-11461 GCA_026074375.1 Tanacetum coccineum
TTTGTTATGCTAGAATCATTTGGATGCAAATAGAGCTCATCCCCATAAATTAATTTACTTGCCTCACTGGTGTTACCAGATTCATCAGAGGAGGAGGTATTAATAATAACATCTTTAACATTCACCATGATCAGAAGAGACTATAAGACCAAAGACCAGATAAGAAGATAACATAAAACAGAGGCACTAAAACAAAGAACCAAAAGATTTTGCCACTCAAGGTGGTAGGTCTAGGCAGCCTCTTTAACAGTTACCACAGATCAGACAATCACAAATCAACAGGCAAAAGAAAATGCAATTTTTTTTGAAATTGGCCAAAAAGACAAGAACAATAATCAAGAAATAAGCAGAAGCAAATTAATCAAAAATAAGCAATCAATATGAACCAAATACTGAGAAGCATATATTTTTCAACAAATCAAGAAGAACAGATCAGTCATGAATAAATAAAAGTGTGCCCCGATTCTACTAAAATCAGGTGAGTGTGAGATTAGACCTGTAACGCAGCGGAATAGTGATAGAAACGATATTCTGATCGTGGCACCTTATTTGAACCGTCGATCAACAAACTTAAAAAACTTATGAAATTTGGCCTCTTTGTTAACCAAGATATTTTGGTTCCATTCCTTTACTTATGCATACTTTATTATATGTTTCGTTTATATTGAATCGAAATCAGGATCTCCTTAAATGTAAAACCCCTCAAATATTCAAACTGCTATTTTCAATTTGAAATTAGTTTCAAACTACAGCAATGTGGAGCGAGAGTAATCAGATCATTTGCTCTTATACCCTAAGAAATCAAGATGAAACAATAAAATCTTAATCCAGATTCAAATGAAATCCAGAAGATTAATAATATACAAGTCATTCGTACGTATAGATTTGATTATAAATCAACGTTGTACCACACTGATTATCAAAGTGACAATACAAGAAAAGAGATAATACAAATGATAATAGAACATTTATTTGGTTCGTGTGTTTAGAGAGAGATGATAAGAGATGAATATCTCTATTATGTTTTCTTGTGTACTGGAAAAGACAAATACAAGGGGTTATATAACCATTAGGGTTATGCCAAGTTACAACTTCAGCCCTTCAAGATTGGATCTTGATAGATATGCACCCTTCTACTTTTATTAAGCACCCGACCAGAAAAGGAGACCAGCAATAGTGCTAATCACGCAATGAGACACTGAGAATGAATAAATGGGTTTAACACTTACATTTGGATACATAATCCAATAGATATGATTGGTGGATGATTTTGTGATGCCAACACCCCATCGCACATTTTGTTTTGGTACATCTGGATTCTGTGTCATGTGTTAAACATATGTTTCGAGCTCGTGAGGCATTTCAATATGATTCGTTTGACTATGTATTTTGTCCAACTCTTGTGAAATTTGGCCTCTTTGTTAACCAAGATATTTTGGTTCCATTCCTTTACTTATGCATACTTTATTATATGTTTCGTTTATATTTGTTCGTCGAGATTATTTGTTTTCTTCCGCGCCCATGTAATCTGGGTCATGCATTGCGGATGAGAAAAGAGTGTATTATTTTTTTTTTTTGGAGGTTAAAGGGGGGTAGGGGGGGGTTCATATCTGGACCATCTTGAGGACTAGCACATCTACACAATAAGTAGTTTAGACATTGGATTTTTGATCTATTGCTATTATAGAAGGTATTTACGTAATAGACGTTGTATTTCTTTAGTATTTGTTAAATTTTGCCAAAATCATTTTATTAGTAAAGTCTTCCACTTGATTCGTTTTGGTTTTGGTTACGTTGTCGCATTGCTCTTTCAATGTGAGAGTGTTTACAATTATGGTATGAGCTATAGCTTCCAACTATAATACTTAAGGGCCTGTTTGGTTTGCAAATGGCGTTTAGGGTTTTAGTGATTTGGATTTGGATTTAAATTTAAAATTATGATTGGATATGGTTTTAATTATAGGTAAGAGAAATATATTATAAAATTATATAAGTGTTATTATTGTAAAATATATTTTGATATAAAGTTAAAATTTCGTTATTATAATTGAAACAAAAGTTAATGGAAAATTAAATGAGTGGTGGAGTTAAAAAGTAGACCCACTAGGACAACAAAATATGATTGAAATTGCATAAAACCTGATCATCATAGGAATTGCTAGTATGCTTTAGGAGGGGTGCGATTATTTAACCTTCATGCCCAATCTTGAGACCCACTCATTTGTACCAAACAGAATTTTTTTTTACATGATGGCTAATCCAATCACAAATCATGTAAACCAAACGGTCTCTTAAGTTATGACATGTGAGGATTGGTTCTAGATTTGGACCTGCGGTATTTAAGTTATGTTGTAAGGATTTTCTCACGGTTTCAGTAAAAACTTAGTTCTGACATTTAAGGATTGGATCTAGCTTTTTTTTAAAAAGAAATTTCAAGTTATGACCTGTTGTTGGATTGGATCGACTATGATATATATAGCTTTTAACTTAGTTTGACATGAAACGATTGGATTCTAGCTTTTTTTCCTATAGAAATTTCAAGTTAGGACCTGTGTGGATTTTGGGTCGTAGATCGCTATGGTTAGGCAATTTTCATTTTTGGATTCATTCATTTGCTTCATTTTGTTCTTTGTTCAAGTTTTTTGTCGAGCTTTTTAACGTTCTTTCTTGTAGAGACTCTAAGAAAAATTAATAGGGTATGAGCGCGGGCAATTGAGAAAACGGTACGGGCTACCGGAAACCGTACCAGTACGGCTTATACGGTACCAGCTGGTTTTTCATATCTGAGTAGGTACCAAGTACACGAAAAGTAGAGAAAAAAAACGGTACCACAGAAAATTTGGTGCGGGTTCAAAACGGAAATTCTCAGATTCGGGACTAAATACAAAATGTTGGCTTTTTGAATAAACCATAATCCAACCCTTTAAGTAGATGATTTGTTTGTGCAAAATAATGTACATGTTAACATTTTAAACGTTTTGAACCAACGAACAATCCTAGTGGGATGGGATGATTTGGTAAAATACAGTAGCCACTATACAAACATAAGCCAACTGAATGCTTTAGTATCAAGCACACTAAAATCGTACCATGTCATGAACTCAATAATTATTACCATCTGCAGATAAAAATAAGTTGTCATAGTTTCCATCTGCAGATTTGAAAAGCTTCATTTTTACGTTGATCAAATGCTATGACCTGCTTTACAACTAGCCACAACTAATTAAAACTAACCATCTTCGATAACTATAACACTTTCGACTGAACAACCATAGCTTTGTTGCATCGAACATGAAAATTATTTAATGATAGATATATACAAGTTTAAGTAGCTGAAAACTATCTGTATGTTTATCTGTATTGCCACAAAGTGCATTAACATGTCTACTTTTTTACACGTGTATCATTAAATCAAAGCATTGTTGACTTTGCTTGATCGATTATCCTACTGATGTGCTGAACGTCAATTCCGGGCCATGCAAGTTTTACACAAAAGCTTTCTATCTGAATGTATGTATATTTTGCTCCTAATAACTAGTTATGTCGATCAGTTCGAATCTAGTTTCATTGATGCTATTTATGTTCATTTAAATTAGGCACAGTCCACAACAATTTTGATACTTGTTTTAAAGTGGCTGATGAGTTATCCATCATGGTTTGCAAAATGTGAGGTCCTTCAATCAACTCATAAATTATGGAACTTTTGACCATTTACCAGTTGCAGTTTTTAAGTTTATTATTCATGAGAAATTACAGTTCTAAAATGCTTGATATCGCTATCGACAATACCACGTTTTTACACAGTACGTATGAAGGTTCTTTTCCCATTTTAGTACCGTTGTACCGCAACCGGTACTGATACCGATACCGGTACCGGTTTAAGATACGGTTCCGGAAACGGGACTTTGAATTTATGTCGGGAAGAAATCCGGTACATCAAAAATGGTGCCGGTACGGTACCAAAATGTCTTGAAACTTTCTGGCCAAACACTCAAGGCAATCAAGCTTCGCCAATCTTATATAATAAATTCTTACTATATAAAGAATATCCAAAGCTTGTAAACAACTCTGTTAATGATTAACACTGAAAAGAAAGAAATTAGATGAAAGTTATCTAATATCGCATGCAACATAGGATATGGAGTCGACACCAAGCTAGACGACGTAGATTATAATGAATATTGAATTGACCACACATCTAATGGTGTGATGTATCTATATTTATAATGACAAGAATACAAGATAATCAACTCCTATAATTGTGGAGTGATAGAGTAAATCAACTCCTATAATTGTGGAGTTGATAAGTAAAAATATATTTTAGTCCAATATTATCTAATATCCCCCCCTCAAGCGAATAGGTGGTGGACCAAGGCGTAGCAGAGACCGTAAAATACTCAGAAGTTGGGGCGCGAAAAGACCTTCGTAAAAAATGTCTGCACTTGAAAACTTGGTTGGTATGAACTTGGTATAGTAGAGCTTACCTGATGCAACAAGTTCTCGAAACGAAGTGATAATCCAGAATCGAGTGTTTGGCACGTTTGTGCGAAACTGATTTTTGAGACACTAAACAAAGCAACTTATTGTCACACAAAGTGTCGTGTCGATCCGGTTTAAGAGCATGAAGTCTGCAGAAAGCAAATGTGTTAATCCAAATATCTCTGCAGCGTGTTTTGCCATGGCACGATATTCTGATTCGCAACTGAATCGAGAAACAGTTGGTTTGTTTCTTGGCACTGCAAAGATACTAAGGTGCCTCCGAGAAATATGGAATATCCATAAGTGGACCGACGAGTTTCCGATTCAGCGAGCCCAATCAGCATCCGATAGCCCAAGAATAGAGTTAGAATGTGTCACCGAAAAATGAGACCATATGTGATTGTACCCTTGACCATATCGTAGAATGCGTTTGACAGATTGAAAAGGAGCATACGGTTGGAGCATGAAGGAACTGACTAGCTTGATTTACCGCATAAGATAAATCAGGCCTAGAGAATGGGTAGGTATTGCAAAGCTCGCCACTAGAGATGATAAAGAGTAGGATAGCGAAAAGAGATCCACCTGTCACAAAACACTTCATTAGCAGCATGTGCAAGAGGGAGTAAGACACGGTTTTGAATCCAGCAATGCTGCCCGAGTAATAACATCTGTGGGCTATTTGGCTTGACTAAGGAAAAGCATCGTTAGTGTAACTTACTTCAAGGCCAAAAATACTACAAGGTCACCAAGGTCTTTTATGGCAAACTCCTGATTAAGACGATTGGTAAATGAGAGTGACAAGATTCATTGTGCCATGAGGATTAAGGTCATCAACATACAACGAGCAAATACCATGAAGCAAGAGTCTTTGTGAAAACAAATAAGGAAGTGTCGGCTCGACTACAAACAAAACCATGAGCAAGTAAAAAAGACTAGTCCATGAATACCCAATGCTCGTGAGCTTGTCTTTAAAAATCCTAAAGTGCCTCATGGAAAATTTTCTATACATATTTTGGAAATTGCCGGATCAATAAAACCCTGGTGGTGCTCCATTTAACCAGTCTCATAAAGTGTTCCATGTAAAAACGCATTTTTTGACATCTAACAGATGTAGACGCCAACGATGGAGTACAGCCAAAGATAGAAACAATTCTTACAGTAGAACTTTAACACTGGACTGAACGTGGGATAATCGAGACCCAAATTTAGTGAAAACCCTGATCCACCACAACACGTGCTTTAAACCTTTCACCGAGCCAATCAGGCATGAATTGATGTCGATAAGCCCCATTTGGTAACCACAATATTAGCAAGCAGATGGACGTGGTACAAGGGTCCCAATGTACCAATTTTGTTTTAAAGCCTCCATTTCATCATGCAAAGCAGCCATCCCTTGAGGATGTTTAGCTGCGGATTTTGAATCCGCTTTTGCTGAACAAGAAAAAAAGAGCATCAATGTAAAAGCATGAGATGTAAGAGATACAAAATCCGAGAGTGCGTTGTCTGAAAATTCCTGATTCAGAACGAGTCTTCATCTGGTGAACGGACGAAGGCTCGTAGGAGCAAATGCAGTGGCCGGAGGTGCCGGAGGTGGCTCCATGATAAGAGACAATCATCACTTGTCGTGTGTGTGATTGTCGTCTTCAGATGAATACGGTGATGAAGGCGTTGATCCAGGCTCAATGATTGGTTAGCAGTAGTTGTTGGAACGGGTAAGCCCACAGGACTCGAAGATGAGGGCCTTGTATCGTGGGCCGAGATTCAGTAACCGGGGCATCTGATATGGGTGGCCCATCTCTAGAAAAGTGTCACAACTGAAGTGTTGAAAAGCATTAAGGATTGCGGTGCAAGCAAAATGGAAAAGTTACCTCATCACACCGGCCTGCCGCGTAATATATATATACGAGACGATCCGGATCAAGGCATTTGTAACCTTATATTGATGGTTGTAACGCAAAAAAAAACACAATGTATACCTTTCTTGGAGCCAACATATGAGCTGAAATAATCACGTAAATATGGGTAGACAGACATCAAAACACGAAAATTTATGTAGTTTGGCAGCCTTGAATATAATAATTCAAAGGAGAGTGATTACCAAGAAGTTTAAGTAGGTAACCGATTGATGATGTACGTGGCTGAACTAAATTGCATCTACCCAATACGATGCAGGAACATGAGCATGGAATTGCCTTAGCCAACCAGTTTCAACAAGATGCCGATGTTTACGCTCGAGCACAAGCACCGGTTTGTTGAGGTGTGTAAGGACAATAATGATAATCGGTGAAGTGTTGCCATGTCCTCAAAAATTTTTCCGAACCGTGTGATTCACAAATTTCAGTGCCCCATCACTTGAAAAACTTTAATTTTCCTAGATAATTGAGTCTGTACATAGTTTGATAAATGCAGATAAAACCGTAAAGAAAACCAGACTTGGTTTTAAAGGATAAAACCATGTGAAACGAGAATAATCATAACAAATATAACATAGTTACAAGTAACCATCTATGAAACAGGTGCAGACCCCATAAATCACAAAGGAATTAAAATCTAATGATATGAAGATCGTTTAGAATTAGTTCAAAGGTAAAACGTTTGCTTTTGGAGAGTTAGACAAGGTTTGCAATATTCGGTTTAAGTATAGATAAGTAACATCTAAAACACCCAATTTATTAAAGTTGAAATAACATCAAAAGAAGCACATGTCCCTAAAACGATTATGCCATAATTCAAAAGAACTTTCTTGACACACCAACAGTTGCCGCCAAGGCCATTGGAGGATCCTCGAAACACAAAACCCATCTTCACATAATCCATTGTGCTGATCACGTCTGTTTGGTTTACCCTGTCTGACAGTTAAAAATGGTTGAAGAAAAGAAACATCAACCGGATGATCCATGGTAAGTTTGATTACGACAGGAGATTTTTTGGTAATTTAGGAATGACCAAAACATCACGAAGCAATATTTTATATTGTAAACCATAGATTTAGACCAATATGAGAAACAGGTAAAGCATCACCATTACCGAAAAAACACCATATTACCCGGAATGAGGGGCTGATGCGAGACATTAACCTGAGAGGAGGTCAAATAGTGAGCCGAGGCACCGATAATCGAACGTACCAAAACCGGGTGCCCATGAGTAAAACATGGCACTGATAGGTGAAGGCCTTGTGCTAAGTTTGCATCTGATGTAGCAGCATCGAGGCATAAGAATGAAGATATGGACAAGAGGAGGCCTATTGCCCATTGGAGCGACATAAACTGGCAGTGAGGGGGAACGCCTGCCCCCACGTCCTCTACCCCCATATGAGTTACTAGCAGCGACCACCCTCCCTCGAGCGTAGTTTTTTGTTTGGCGTTGTTGATGTCCCTGTGAAGATCTAGAACCAGCTTTGTTGAGAAAAGAAAGCAGCTAGGAGTGTGGCCGAACCATGAAAGATTTTAGAAACATCTCATGACTTTTCCGCTTGAGATAACAAAGTCACGAAAAGTTGTAAAGGGTTTGTATGCGTGCGAATGGCAGTGTGGAGAAGGTTTCAAACGACGAGGCTCCTAAAACCACAAACGAACACAAGAAGCTTGTCCATTACATCTACAGTTGTCTCAATAGCAGCAATTTGTCACAAATACCTTTGAATTGAACGACCATAATCAGAAACCGTGGAGTGCCTTTTGATAGATTGCGAAGGGAATCACGTAGAGAATGGATCCTTTCAACAGAAAAGTTGCTGAGGATACGCGCTAAAGCAGTCCAGATTGCATGAGCGGTGGAAAGGCCCAAGACTTCAGCAATCAATAACTTCCTCGGTAAGAGGAGGAACTGAGAAGGATGACTGCTCGTTACAAAATCATTCCAAGTATTGTAAGGCTGGGATTTGGAATGGATTTGATCACCAAGAACGTTGATGGTAAGCGGAAGGGGCAGTAGTACCCTCAATAAGATTAGAAAGCTACAGGTAGGCGATGAGCTGACGCAATAGATTATTTTCATAGAAGATAGAAGGTGTTAAAGAAAACTATCTAGGGATCAAATGGACGGAGGGTATATCATATTGGAAGGTGTTAGTCTTGAGAGTTCGACAGGGAGGAAGGTACCAAGGAAAAAAAAATTACAGTGGATTATTAAGGGTTAGTCTTAAAAAGATACTGAGTAGGGTAAAAAGTAGCCTGATACCAAAACGAATATTGAATTGACACACACAACTAATGGATGTAGATGTATCTCTATTATCAAACAAGGAATACAAGATAAACAACTCCCATAAATTTGTGGAGTGATAGAGTATATCAACTCTTATAATTGTGGAGTGATAAGTACAAATATATTTAGTCAATATTATCTAATATATATGTCAATATAATTTTATTTGATATCATCATGCATGTGGTTGAGGAAAAAACAATTTTGAGTTGCAAAAATATACGGCTGGTGCATGATGAGACCTGCGAAGAATGCCAAAATAGTGGCACGTCATTACTTATGTCACAATAGCTTTCTAGAAACATAAAGTTTCTTTTACGAGTAATATTTACGGGTGCGTTTAGTTCAGAGGCGTAGCCATGATTTGACTTATGGGTAAACCATAAAACAATAATTCAACCGGTCATCATCAATATAACATAGGTGGTAACCAAATTAGTAAATAGATGTAATGTAAATAACCAAAGTTATGCTAAAAACAGCACCATAAGCAACGATGACTATTATGATATGATGACTATTTTTTTTAGTTGGGCCAAAATGGCTTGAATTTGTAACGGGCTAATATAAATACTTATACAATATAAATTATTACAAATATTTGTGGGTTGACCATGGCCCACAAAAGCATCCATATAGCTACGCCAGTGGTTTAGTTAGATAGCAAACTTTTTAGTTTTGTGTTTTTAAATTTGTAAAAAAAAAAGGAGGGTGTTTGATTTCTCACAAAATATAAAAAACGCGTTAACATGACATTTGTTATCTATTCTCAAGAAAACAAGAGGGTTACAAAGAAAACAAGAAAAACAAAAAAAAATATGTTTTGTAATTTCCCTTATTAAGTTGAGAAGTTCATGTTTTGTGTTTTATAGAGAATTTCGTTGGAAAACACTCATTTGAAAGCGATCTCTGTTTCTCTTTTTTTCCACAAAATATAAAAAACGCGTTAACATGACATTTGTTATCTATTCTCAAGAAAACAAGAGGGGTTACAAAGAAAACAAGGAAAACAAAAAAAATATGTTTTGTAGTTTCCCTTATTAAGTTAAGAAATGCATGTTTTGTGTTTTATAGAGAATTTCGTTGAAAAACACTCATTTGAAAGCGATCTATGTTTCTCTTTTTTTCCACCGAAACTAATATTTGGTGGAAAACGTTATTCATAATTAAACGACCCTACGTGTCTTTCCATGGGTTTTTCATTCGACCAGTGTTTGTGTACTTGTACATATATGATAAGCAATTACGAACAGAATCACGCTTAATTAGTCGTTACTTAGTACTTGTTTTATGTCTAGAAATTTATTAGTACTTGTGTCTATTATCTATATCCAAGTAAGCAACAAATATAGTAATGTTAAATTTAAATATATTACGCACAGCGCATTGTTAAGCATGGTTAATCTTTAGATATCTAACTAAGCTTTCTTGATTAGTTTTTTAGGACCATTGAAAGGCTGCGACACCACTATGGAGTCGAGTTTCCAGACTTGTATTTTTCAATGAGAAGCTGCCATTTATGTAATTGTTGCTCACATCAGGCTTTGCTGTCACCATGCGACCCTACAGAGAACTTGTTTACCATATAAGGCGGACCATGTTACTTTTTTTTCAAGTTTTTTACAACATAAAACACTTATGATTCTGACCACTTATTAGTTATTTATTATAATTAATAAAATGACAAAAAAATATACATCAAGGTACCAAAAGTGTAAATTATGTATTATTAAAAAAACATTAAAAATACATATTATTATCTTTCTACCTCACCCACACATTCAAACTCACACGCACCACACACATGTACACAAACACAGACAGAACACAAACCACACACAAACATAACACATAGTGCACACACAGAGACACAACCACAAACACACACTAAACAGACAGGACAAAAAGAAAAAGAAATCTCCCTCGATGTTGTTGTCGTGCAAGTTGCTGACAAAAAAATGAGTGTTTGTCTGCAGGCGACAAAAATCGAAGTTTGTCTCCGGCGACCGACACCGCGACTGACCAGCCACTATGGCGGCGACCGACATCGACCGAGTTGGTCGACCGAGCCATAGTGGGCAGCCTAATAGAGCCTCAAGGACTCGGTCATCATCCCGCATGGCAAGATAGCACGCGTCGTTCCTTGCTATAAAACCTTTTCAAAACGCGTCCTTAACATTAAAAATGGAGGATTCGGTTGACTGGACGAACAAGTTTTGATATATGTGTTTTGTGCTTTTGTGTGTGAGTTTGTGTTTTCGTGGGGTATATTTGGATCTAAGTGGTATATGTTTTGGTGGTGATCGCGGTTGTCTTATTACACTAAGCTGGTTGTGAAGTTTTGTGTATAGCATTTGGCTGAGTTGGCGCTAACGGCCAATAGTGACCGCGATGATGAGGCTCACTTATCACACTAAGTCTTAATGTACATCTTATTTTTAAGATTGTTCATCTATACTTCTATATTTATACTTCTATACTATTTATAAAGCATTTTGACACAATTCTTGAAAAATTGAAAACTTAAAAGTTTAATGCTGATTGAAGTAGGAATCTTCTAAGTTAGGGAATGTAGTATTTATACTCCTAAAGTTGAAACTTGAGAAAACCTATTTTAAGCAACGTTGAAACATTGGCTGTAAAAGTTGAAAGCTAGAATTTCGGCTGTAACTAGAGGTGGGCAAAAAAACCAAAACCGAAAAAAAACTCAAAACCGAAACCGGTAACACCGGTTATTGACCCTCACCGGTTCCGGTTAGGGAATAACCGGCGGTTA
>BQNB010194326.1:0-11461 GCA_026074375.1 Tanacetum coccineum
TTGGTGGCGTTTCGCAAGAGAGCTTGGTCGATCATTGCTTGGATGGATTCGGGGGTCATGTTGTTTGGGTTGGTGTTATTGATGGGGGTATTTGGTCCTCCTCTGGTTGTAGGTGCCATGATTTGTCTAGATCACAAAAGACAAAACATGAGGTTATATGACAGAATACAATAATATATAGATGAGATAATCAACATAAGAGAGGTACATAGTACAAAGTAACACATCCATTTCATTCATAACTTTGAAAATTTTACATGAAACAGTTGTAGAAGTACACATGATACAATACAAAAGATCTAAGGCTATGCTAGCGGGGTGAACCCCTAATACTTAACATGCCTGTACAATGACCTAGCAAAATACAATAACATAAATCACTAGATGTGACTGTCGGCGTCCCCAGAAGCCTCCTGGTGATCTGGAATCCTAGCCTCTGGTCCTGACTGTCTAGCTATCCTCCGCTGCTCTCGCAGTGCTAACAACTCAGCCTGCATGTCACTCATCTCTCGCCTTGATTTCTCTGATGACTCGGGAGAGTCTCATTACCCTCTGTCCTGCGCCTACTATCAGTCTCTCAAGGTGCCTGCAACTCAGTCTGCTGCATATGAAAGCGAGTCTCGTGTACCTGGTGCTGTGTCTGAATGAGAGTACTCTGCAGCTGTAGCTGTGTCTGGTGTGCCTGTAGATAGGTCTCATGTGCATACACATGATCACGATGGGTCTGAAGCTCCTGATGAGCGACAGGCTCAATCTATCGAACGGCCCCAAGGCCTCGCGAGAAGATAGGCCTCCTCCTACAAAATCCATAGGTCTCCTGGAGGGAGTCATTATCACTCCCATAAGTAAATCGACCCGCTGCGAGTTCATATCAACTCGCTGTGATATACGAGACCTACTATCCTGAGCATCCTCTAGTAGAGCATACAAGTCCTGTGTATCACGCTCATGGAGCTCAGCAAGCTCTACGACCCTAGTGTTGACCTTTCCCACGGTCATAGGTGCTATCTCTGGGACTACCTCTGCCGGATCTACCCAAGTATCCCTAATCCCGTACCCAACATCTCTAATCCCCTGTCGCCTCTCCTCAGCATCTACCGTGCTGACAAACCCATAATCTATCCCTTGACCTCTGATAGGTCTAGCAGTAGAACTCTCTCCGATTTCATATCTGGAGCGTATAGTGGACAAATGCATAAGTTTAACCGACGTATTTGGTACGTTCGGAATCTTCATTGTAGAAGTGATCTTGTTGAAATAACGGATAGAGATGGTGGTAGTGGTGGTAGTGGAGGTGGTGGTAATGTGGCAGTAACTGCATCAATGAGAGCCTGGGTGGATGCTATCCTGAGTGTTTGGATTTGGGTTAGACACCCAGGTGATGGTGGTAAAGGTGGTGAATGTGCAGGCGGGGCCATGCACCTAGCAAGGCGCTCCCCTGCAGAGGGTGGTGATAGTGAGATAGGTGGTGATGGTGATATGGTCAGAAGTCTCTCAACCTCTACCTCTGGTGGAAGGGATATGGAAGTCTGGGGTCGGACAGTAATCCTAGCCCCAATAGTAATGTCAGTGGAGGGTGGTAGTATAACAGGCTCTGTTCCCTCAGGTGGAAAAACAAGCTCAACACCAGATCGACGTATAGAGTCAGCCGGAAGCTAAGTGCCGTCCTCCTCGTCCTCCTCATCCTCCTCATCCTCATACTCATCCTGGCGTCATCCCTAGGTGAATCGTCGTCATCATCATCTCCATCATCTCCCCCGTCCATAGGATAGTCAACCGGACCATCCTCTGTCTCATCATCCTCGTACTCCTCCGATCCTCCCTCGGTATCCGACTCAGTAATATACAGTGTACTCACATGGTTGAGTCACAGGTGGTTAATGGCTGTTCCTACAGACCGAAACTCATGGTCATACCTCCAATGTATGCTACTCTGGTATATAGGCTCTGGTCACGTAGTCAGTGACTGTGCCTGTATGAACAAAAAGGCTCACGCGCCATCCTCATCTGAGGAACTGGTAGTATCTGAAAATTTCTGACCTAGTATTAAATCTGGTAACCGTTGGGGCTACTAAGGCGTAGCGTGAATTCCGACGAATCCAAGTACGATGGACCCGTGGTATGCCTCCCAGCACAGATATCTCCTCATCATCAGCTCCCCCTATAAAACACTGCCGGAGCTCAGAGTCGGTATTGGGGGGTAATGAGTAGTAAGGTAACAGCAGACGTCGCAGAAGACATGGATACTGAAAAAGTAACAATAACTATAAAAGAATTTCATATAGGAAAATCGATATGATATATTCTGTCCGTTTTAATAATAAAGCCCTTATAGTAATATACGTAATATCATTTATATACACGTATATTAATCAGGTAAGCACTTAGTACCCTACTAATGCTCAACCAATGTATGTCATGTAAACATATATGCGCTAAACGTAAACAAGTAATGCATGTATGTCCCTCGCAAATCCCATTTGTGAAACAGTTTTCTAAAATGGTTATAGTCAGACATAGACTTTTGAAACCTGGTTCTCTTAAACCTAGGCCTGATGCCAAATGAAACACCCTCAAAACTGAGTATGCAGCGGAAATGTTGAATAATCGCGAAGGTGTTACATTATCGGGTCAATAGCAACAAAGATCATAGAACGACTACAAAACTGTCTTTTGAAAAGATACATTGGATTAACAAAAGTACTTGTTTGTTACATAAGCGTAATGGCTTCAAAATATTTTTCAACAAAATAGATAAAGATTTTGGTTTAAACAATTGTCCCCAAAGTGTAATAAGCCCCAAATCTAAAGTGTTGACTCATCATTTAATTTACCTCCCAATGTATCCATCGCACCACGTGCCTAATTATTGACCTAAAAAACATGCTTAAAACGACAACAAAATGTTGGTGAATTCATAGGTTATATAATTCGTTGGTAGGACCGTCAAGATTTCAAGAGTATGATAAGCAACAAATCAAACATCATAAAAAGTATTTGTTTCCTAAGCTCATGACACCGAAGCTCCGACATATATGGATGCAAATATAATTTGCCAACAGATGTCCGGGAATGATGTCTAACCCCGCAACAATCCCAATTCACATGGTATGCGTTTGTTTCCCAGAGATAGCTGAGTCCACCCAACTCTGGATTGTCATCCCAAATGATCTATCCATAATATATCGCGCCCACAGAATGTAATATCCCAATCACACAAAATCTATCAATTAACAGTTCATGATTCATGGACCATAATGGGTTATGGTAACTTTAGGCAAACACTAAACATTGTATAGAATGATCACTTGCCGTCCAATTGTAAAAACATAGCATTTCTCCACCACAAGATGTAAGTCATTAAATAATTGTAAAACATGGGGCATGAACTCACCTAAGCCGGTAAGTTCCTCTGAAATAGATTAACAAATATCCAAGTAGCTAGTGGATCATACCGTTAAGTACCTTAAGTAAGTAACGGTCACCAAGTCTTAAGATTACATATTAAACTAACGACACATTGAATAAACTAAATCCCACTTAAGTTTATATATATCCGTTATCCACCTGTTGGTGAAGCACAGATCACATTGTGTTTTTATAAATTTCGATGGATCTCGATAAACGTGAAAACATTTGGTTAATAAAATATAGCTTATTTAAAACGTGTTTTTTAAAGCCGTTCGATGTCCAAATACCTTAATGTTGAACCGACTTGTAGGTGTTTCTATTTATTCCCTTTTGTCTCGTACCCGTGAGTCTTTTAGTTGTTAACCTTTTTAATCCTAGGTTTATAAGTAATAACATTTACACTTCAAACTTTCTAGTTGCAAGAATGTCATAACTAGTCCTTTGACTTTCGGGATTTTACAACTTAGGTCCTTATGGTTTTTAAATTAGTCCCTAATGTTTCAGGATGTACAGGAACGGTCCCTGGAGTTATTGTCAATTCGAAAAATGGCAATTCAAATCCCTTAGGTTTCGAATTTGACACTTTTAGTCCCTTAGTTTGCGAAAATTGCATTTTAGTTCTAAATCAAGTTCAACAAGTGTTATTTTTCTATGTTAAGCTTAATTAAGTTTATAAAAATTGTTTCGGTTGAAAAATAAGCTTATCGAGCTTATTTTGGCTTAACGGGCCTTATTGGGCCCGTTAAGGTCCGTTTAGCTTTTTAGAGGCCCGTTATAGTTTTAATAAGTCTAAATGTCGTTAATAAGCTTACGTGGGGCTGTTGAGCTTAAAATAAGCTCGGTGAGCTTATTGAAGCTTATTTCGAGCTTGTTGGGCTTATGGGCCCAATGACTAAACCCGATAAGGGTGTTTAGAGTTTTTAATGCTTTTCCTAGTGCTTTTCCCAACTTGTATTAGCCTGAACAAAGCTGTTTTTATTTCGGCTTATTCAGATTATAGCTTTAATAAGCTCATAAGCCTTTTAGTAGGCACGGCTTTGGGCCGTTAAGGCTCGTTAAGGGCTCTCGATGGAACTTCGTTGACGTCTCATTGGGTCGTTAAGTCATTTAGCAGTCTATTAAGCACTTTGGAGGTCAGGTTTGGCTTATTTAGCTTTTTCGGATAGGACTAATAGACCTCACGTTGGGCCTATTGGTCCCAAGAGGATAGTAACCGAATGGGTATCTGGGTGTTTAGGGCTTGGCCCATCTACCATTATTTGAGTCAATTTAGGCTTTTAAACTTGATATAATGATGTGTTAAATATTTACCCAATAGCTGTTATAAGCTTATCGTGAGCTTTATGGCTCACCGTTGGTGCTCGACAAATGGGCTAGTAAGCCCTTTAAAGGTTCGGTTGGGCTTCTAATTAAGATGGGAACCCTATGTGGAGCAAATTGAGCACTTCCCATTATGATTAAGCCAGGGTGGATTATTAATAAGTCACGACTTATTAATAAGCTCTCGTTGGGCCTTGTTGGGCTCGATAGAGGCCCGTTAGGGGTGTTAGCCTTTTTGGTTGAGTTTATTTGGGTCCGAAAGGTTTATTAGCATCTTGTATGGTTTCATTAAATTGTCTAGCACCAAACAACGTGTTTAACATTTTCTAAGCGCGACCCGTATCATGCAAACGTTCGTTAAGATCGAACATGTGTTCCCACACCCTCATGTCGTGATTACCACATTAGTTTACGTGTAGTTATTTATGTATGGCACCACACAAGGTTGTTTTGTGACAAGAAAGTGTGCGTGAACCATGCATGGGTCGAACCATGCATGTTTCACGTAACCTTGAGTTTTAAACTCGAAATATAAGCGAAACTAGGATCAATTAATGGTATATGAGTATGAAAGACAACGTAGAGGGCTTAGAATGACTTACAATAGTCCCTAGCTCTTGGTTTTGGATCGAGAGACAACCCGATACCCTTATACTTAAAACGTGTGATACCCTAAGCCTTCAAGCAGTATCCTACGTCTCTAAGCTAGTGATGTGAGTCTTGACAACCTTATACGTGATCTTAAGGGTTCCCTTTAAATCCTTAGTGACCAATGTGGGTCGTGTAGGGCTCGTTTATTTGTAACCCGAAGATGTGGAGAGGAAAGAAAAGGTTCTTAGCCTTGAGAGAGAGTATTAAGAGTTTGGAAAATGTATTAAGTGTAGTTGTGAGTGTGTATTTATAGGGAAGAAGTCTAGTTAACTTTCCTAGTCCACACACACAAACCGAATCGTGCTCTAGAGGCGGTTTTGAGGGGTTTTAGTTAATCACTCATGGTTTTTGCTAAACCACCATAAGTACAAGCTTTAATGAGCTAAAGATGTACAAGATTCACTTAGCTAGCAAATCTTATAGACTTGCATGTATATATGCCCATCGTATTCGTGTTAGGGGCAAAGAGAAAGCAAGGTGGTTAATATCCATTGTGTATTAGTTTAGAGGAGACAATTAGGACATGTCTTAATGACTTAGGGGATGTACATGTACCCTTAAGTATCCTTAGGTTGATTTGCTAGTAATTAAATCCACATGGGACGATTTGTTGTGGGTTTACTTGCCCATATTCGACACTAAAGTGATATAAACACAAGACTTGATTAAATGTCTCCCCCCCCCTCTCCCCCCCCCCCCCCGCTGCTTTGGGCCCCCCACCCCCTCACCCCGCCCTTCCAGTGGGTATTGGTGTGATTCTAGGTATTTCTAGGTTTATTTCTGGGTGCGTCCAAATGTATTTTATCGCGAAACCGAACATTTTCCGTGACCAAAAAAAATAAAAATACGCAAAGTACATAATTTTTTCTCAAAGATAAGATTATTTACTTACTTTGTTGATGTAACCTTCAATTTATTTGGTTTGGACCGTTTACATTCATTGATTATTCTAGTCTGCGGCGGTTTAGCTCCAAACAGTATATACATTAAAAGTAAACGCGTATCAGACTAAAATAAATAGGGTCGCAGTCAAGTTTGTTATTAGTGACGTTTCATGATTGATTGATTATTGATCGTGGTGTTCGATCAAGGTGATTTCATTGCCTTGCTTTTGAACTGTTTTGAATGTTTTATAAACCCGCGAGGGGGATACATGCATGTTTTGAAAAATGGAACACATGTAACATTATGTGTACTTGTTGTTGTTTGTTTTAGAAAGTGGAACGCACGTAGTTTTAATCGTACTTATTGTTGCTTGTTTTATAAATTGAACATAAGCAGTTTTATACATGCTTGATGTTGTGGTTTGTTCTAAAAATTGAACGCAAGTGTTTTGAAATGATAATATGATTTCATTGCCATGAGTATATGCCTTTTACTGTGTACTCGTTAATTACTGAGCAGGTAAACACTAAATGCATTAAATAGATCTATTGGGTTTGACAACCCTGTTCGGGGTATAAATCTGAATGTGAGCACCCTGTAACGGACATTTTGTATTGAGAAAGGGGTAGTGGCATACTACCTGGTCACTTATTTGTCTATCATGACAAATGTGTTAAGGTTCGGTACACGAGCTCATGGAAGTTCGAAATGTGGTGTGGCTTGCCTAGCTAGCAAGTCATACATGTTTTTGGTGGAACTAACTGCGTTCTAAGGTTATAAATGTTTTGTAGAACCAAATATATGTTCTAATTGTTATTTGTAAACTCTGTGAATTCACTCAACCATTGTGTTGATGTTTTTAAGCATGTATATCAGGTTTAGGTGCTTCTGATGGCTTGGATGGGACAGAACACGGATATTAAGGATTGGAACTCGGTGAAATTTTATACATTCGATAAAGGAATTTTTAAGAAAACGAGTCGTGATGTGACTCACTAGAAATATATTTTCTAAACTTGTTTGGGACCTTGTAACTCTGATCTTCTTTTTAAATAAATTGAATGTGATTTTCTTTTATAAACGTCTCTTTTGAAGTCGTTTATTGTGACTTGTGTGCATGTATTATGAATCAGTACCCCAAAGTGATATTCCGCTGTGTTGTAAATTTAGGGGTGTTACACTTTCGGCCATAGACTTTGTTACAATCAATATATATTGTGGAATGATAGAAAAATGATTTATAAAGTACCCTTTCGGCCTATATACTTAGACAAATCATGTTTAACCATTTGAATAAACACATATCCAACACTACATATCAAAGATCCCAAATCGCCCAAACATACATAAAATGAATACTCCATATTTAATATCAAGACAAACATGTTATAAGTCATAAATTCATAATACTTCATCAAAGTATAAATAAGAATGTTACCAACTTGTTGCAAAAACTAGCGTTTACAAGACTTATGAATTCGAAAATACGAATTCGCCTATAACCAATACCAAAGTAATAACCAAAGATTCCAATAGCAATCAATATACCCCGTAGCCTTATGTGATTACCTAAATATCGTCCCTGACTTTTGGAAATCAGTAACTCGATAATGGTATAATAATAGGGGTGTTTGGAAATGGGTTTTATGATGAGCACTTGAGAGAATTATAATGAATTCTCCAAGTGTATATTGATTTAGGTTCTAGAAACGTGAGAGCAAGGCCTGGAAATGGTGTTTATCCATTGATTTCCATGCTTATGGCGGTGGTGAGTGCTGGTGTGGCACAGAGAAGTGTTTAGATCAAAAGGTTGTTAAGTCCTTATCACCAATTTCCTCCTCTCTAAGTTGTTATGATGATATATGATTGTTTCTCCTGGTAAAAGTGAGTATAAATGAGCCTAAACAAGACTTGGGGACCAAGGTGAACGAATATGATTGGTTGTGAAGTAAATAAGAGCAAAATAAATACTCCGGGTTGTTACAGACATGAAGTGCGGCACACAAATTAATAAAACCGCCATACTTAAAAGTGCGCCACACTTATTGGAAAAACCAACGTACTTCTGATCGTTTTCAAATTTTGACACAAAATGAAAGTTGTAGCTAATTATTTCCCCTTTCTGTGGCCGCCTGAACCAACTCAATCGGAGTTCATATGAAAGTTGTAGCTAATTATTCATAGGTGTGTCAAGAGATCTTGAACTTAAGTTATTTCTTCGTTATGTTCCAATTCATCGTGTTTCTTTTCATTTTTTAATACAAAACATACAATGAACCTATAATAGCAATTATAGTCTATTAAGTATCTAAAATTCATATAATTAACCAATAAAATATATAAAAGCACAGGTAACACATATAGAAATATGTATAAAATACGCGTTATCATGTATTGGTGAAGATGTTGCTACTAATATGGTTAGCTTATAACAATAATAAGAAATGTAGTCATCCAGGTATATCCCTTTCATGGTAAGGTAAGAGGGCTATAACCTACATGATGATGCCTGATTTAGTCATGGAAATGTAGTCATGAGGTTATGGTAGTGAATTTAAGGTGAATATATCAAGATGGAGTAAAAAACTTTACTCATTTGTTTTACTTATATCACTTTATTTATGTTCTCTATTAGTTTAAGGAGTTATGGGACATGTCATCTCCTTGTGAATGTTGTTCTATAAGTTTTTATATAAATATATTCACCTTTTTCACAGAAAAAAGAAAAGAGATCATTTGCATAATCAAATTATGTACTCCAATAAGTTATTATATTTTAATGGCAATTGCCCTAAGATAGTCAACGAATACCATCTAATAATAGCATCATAAAAACAATTACTGATAGAAATATGGACGGGTTTGAGTTCAGAGAACACAAAAAATTAAGATTATTATACATTACAGCAACCGACTTATAGGGTTTTTATAAGTTATAAAATATTTAATATTGGCCCTTCAAGAATTTCCAGATTTCGTATCTTCTTCAAGCACTACCCCAAAAAATGCATGCCAAATCCCAAAAAATGGCAAGATTGTTATTCACACCCACTACCTCAAAAAATGCATGCCAAATCCACAAATCGTATGACACAACGACTTCAAGCATTATAGTTGGGTATTTTTTTATCATCTCTCCAAATTGCCCGTGCCATTATTTTAGACAATTAGTCATTTTCAGTGCACACAATCAACGCTTCTAAGCATTCCTGCAAACAATTCAATAATGCACAGAGTAAGATTGATCAAGACAATCTTGTGCATAATTTTTCCCTATTTATAAGTATTCTTCAAATTCATGAAGTGTTTTACTGAATGTCGATTGGCATATGGTGGATGTGCATTCTATAATAAAACTAAAACTCAATTAACTTGTAGCATCGGTTCGGACTACAAAGAATTTAAATCGGTAGGAAAAAGGATCGATAGTTTGAATATAAGTTTTAATTCCTTTGACTATTTCTATAAATAGTTTGATGGTCATACGATATCGACGTCTAATATAATACTTTGTATATTTAGGATATCACCAAAATAGTCGAACATCAAATGTGTTTCAACAAAATCACGCTCGCAGAATATTAGATTATGGGTATGTGAACTTTCAACTTGTTGTTGTTGCAATAATTTCTCATACTTAATATCTTGAAAATAAAAAAATGTCACTTTGATAATCAAGATCGGACATATTAGAAAACGATTAATCACTCATGTTTTTTTGGTAGAAGGTATGTGTTTCATTTTCAGGGACAGAACTAGAGGGTTCTACTGTGTCACGGGGCCCCGATATAATTTTCTTTCGTAGTGCTACTTTTAATAAAAAAAACACTAAGTTGTTAAAAATGAACACGATCCGAATGCATTTAACTAATACTACATTTTCATGCGTTAATTGATTAAACATGCTAGACATTAATACAACTTAGTAGATGTAACACCCTCATTTTAGACATATAGCAGCGGAAGCTAATCTAGGGTATTACTTCATGAATCACAGACACAATCATAGAAAATGACTCAAAAGAGACGTTTTTAAAAGATACGTTATCATTCATTTAAAATCAGAGTTTTACAAAGGCAGGTCCCAAAATCTAGAAACATAAAATGTGAATGATAACAAGTTTTAGCAATCTTCAAGTCCATGCCACTCCATGCCATAAGTTGCTCAATTACCTGGGATAAACATGCATAAAAATGGTCAACACAAAGGTTGAGTGAAATTCATAGGTTTGAAATGTAATAGTTGAATGCAAATTCAATATTGGGTTACGTTGTTATACACCCGTTATTTGTAAAACAATTATTATTGACGTCAGCTCATGAATCACATATTTAAACTCAATAGAATCAGGAGCTTTTACCTAAGATATACTAGGAGTCACTATCGAAAGAGATACTTTGAGCTACTATCCAAAGAGATATTAGGATATATTACCCAAAAAGATATTGGGATATACTACCCAAAGAGATATTGGGAGATATTACCCAAAGAGATATTGAGAGATATTACCCAAAGAGATATTAGGAGATACTACCCAAAGAGATACTTCCATGTACTTAGACAATAATATATCAAGATAGCATATAGTTTAGAAAACACTTGTATTCATGGTTTATAGCAGGCATTATAGGTTTATAAAGTATTTAAAAGATTGAAATGTGAGGTTATGAACTCATTAAGTCTTTGAAAAGTAATCACATTGTTATAAGATAAACGAGTATGTAAAAGAGTTTGTAACAAGCATATATCCCCCTCGCGGGTTCATAAAACATGTAAATAAGTAAAGGCGAGGTTATGAACTTCACCTGAATATGTAGTTGTAATAAATATTCCAAAATGAAAGCTGACGACCTTATCACAATCTTACGAGGAGGTTGATATAGCAAAATAATAGTAAACAGCCACGTCACGCAACACACAACCTGAGGTAATATGTCATGTCTTAGGAAGATTGAATATGTTTTATAATGAATATCATCTTTGATGGAGTTATTATGGAGAGTTTGGAATTATTGTATCACTGTTCGGGCCATCATAATTCAGAAGTCATTCAATAAACATTTGAGGAGCTAGGGAACTTTTAATCGTAAACCAAACAACTTAGTCAGAACGTAATACCAAGATGAAACCCCTTAATATAAAGCTCCCTAGTATTGTGATATGATATAATCGGTTTTAAGCATTTTGATCAAT
>BQNB010194327.1:0-11461 GCA_026074375.1 Tanacetum coccineum
TATTCTTGAAGACCCACTTTGTGCCAATTGCCTTTTTCCTAGATGGCAAATCAACAAGTATCCAAACCTTTTGTAATTTGAACTGTAACAATTCCTCTTGCATTGCTTCAACCCAGCTCTTATCTTGTAAGGCTTGTGATATATTCTTGGGTTCTTCGTGGGAGAGAAAGCATGCTAACAAATAGTTCTGATGATCTTTATGATTAGTTCTATTTTGTTTGGAGATGAAGCTCACTAATGCTTGTTGTGCTAAAGAAGCCTTTTGAATCTTTCCTCTTGTTTGAACTGCTGACTTAGGATCTCCTAGAATTTGATCTTTTAGATAATCCTTATGAATTCTAAGAGTGGGAATAGGACTGACATTAATGGTGTCATCCATATTGTTGAAATTATCCACTGCACCCACATTCTCATCCTTATAGGCTCCATTACATATGCCATCATTTGAAAATGCATCAGAATCATCTTCTAAATCAGGCATATTTAGATCAATGGGTAAATCAACATTAGGGAGAGTAGATGCATCAATAGATATTTTTCCTCCAAGATAAACAAATGATGATTCACCAGCATTTGCACCTATGGGAGTACTAGCAGCACTAACATATGGCGTGGTAGCAGTACTAACAGATAACCTACCAATACTAAGTTTGTTAGCTTGAGTTGCCCTCTTTTGAGATGCAATATTCCTCTTTTCTTCTTCAAAAGCTTGTCTTGTTGCATCATCCAAAGCTTTAGCAACCACTTCTTGAGCAATCATCTTCTCAAGTTCATCATGCAAGACTTGTTCATCTTCTATCATCTGATGTTGTCCTTCCTTGTCAGCAACATTTTCTAAATCTTGTACATCATTGTCTTTAGGAGAACTTTCAGAAGGTTTTTCATGTGCAGCTGGAGCAACATCTTCTACTGGAATCCTTGTACTATGAGGGTGTAGCAGAAGTAGTATGTATTCTTGAGTAGGTCCTTTATCTTTTCCTAATGAACCTGCAACATAAGAATCTTGTGTACCTGCATCCACATTAACCTGATTTTCTACACTAACAGGAATATAGTTCATTATATTGGTTAGAAAATCAAGATCAAACATCCAATTAGGACCAATTCCTGCCACATTTGGTTGATCTTCAAGAAAATCAATGTGCAGATTCTCTTCTATCCTTTTGGTCCTTTTGTTGTATACTCTAAAAGCTTTACTACTGGTAGAGTATCCAAGTAAATAACCTTCATCAGATTTCCCATCAAATTTGCCCAAGGAATCTAAAGTGTTTAAAATGGTCAAGGGGCACCCAAAAGGTCTCATAAAACTAATACTAGGTGATTTACCTATTAATAGTTTATAAGGTGTCTTATTTTAAGGTTTGGTCACTAATACCCTATTCAGCACATAGCACAAAGTATTTACTGCCTCTGCCCAAAATAGGATTGGTAAAAGTGAGCCTACTAACATAGTTCTAGCAACCTCAATTAGGGTCCTGTTTTTCATTTTTGCAACACCATTTTGCTATGGAGTTCTAGCCACACTAAACTCCCTTTTTATTCCTTTCTTAGCACATAATTCATTCATAGCATGGTTCTTAAACTCTGTCCCATTATCACATCTAATGATTTTAACATTATGATTCAATTAGTTTTCTAAGCCTATGATAAATTTACAAAGGATTTTAGATGTTTCATCCTTGGTAGCTAAGAAAAATACCCAACTAAATCTGCTAAAATCATCAGTCACAACCAAATAGTACCTTTTCTTGTTAATACTTTCTACAGAGACAGGTCCAAATAAGTCCATATGAAGTAATTCTAGGGGCTTTCTGATGATTCTTTCTAACTTGGCCTTACAGGAGGCCTTATGTTGCTTACCCTTCTTGCAGGCAACACAAGTGTGGTCATTCACAAAAAC
Source organism: Tanacetum coccineum (assembly GCA_026074375.1). NCBI lineage: Eukaryota > Viridiplantae > Streptophyta > Magnoliopsida > Asterales > Asteraceae > Tanacetum > Tanacetum coccineum. The sequence goes on from BQNB010194327.1 coordinate 1,901, forward strand.
TTTTGAAGGTAAACCTCTAACTAGGTGACCTTTAACAAGTTTGTTTATATTTTTGAAATTCACATGACCTAATCTCCTGTGCCATAATTTAGACTCATCTGCTGTTGCATTTGCATATAAACAAGTTATACCTCCAGAGGGAACAATGTTCTTTAAGTCCAAGCTGTACACATCATCCTTTCTAGGAGCTCTAAGTACAACTTGACTTTTATCAAGAAGCTTAAAGCTAGGAGACAGGATAAGGCATTCAGTCTCAGTAAAAAGGACACTATTTTTCTTGTCACACATTTGTGAGACAGAGAAAAGGTTAAACTTAAGTTCATCTACAAAATAAACATCATCAAAGTCTAAATTAGCAGTTCTGATTTTACCTTTACCCGTTATTTTACCTCCTTTGGGATCACTTCCAAAAGCCACAAAGCCTCCATTGTAATCTTCATAGTCTAAAAGATAAGCTTTGTTGCCAGTCATATGGCTAGAGCAACCACTATCCACCACTGCATGATCCTGTAACAAGATCTTTGGATTGCCCTGCACATAAAGTAAGAGAATTAGTATCTCTTAGGGACCCAAGCCATTATAGACTTGGAAATCCCTTTTGGGTCAACATACTCAACCTTCTTAAGCATGAAATATCCATTGTATTTAGACACATGATCCAAGTAATTTCCCTTAGGCCTCCAAACCCACCTTGACTTTTTAAGGTCAGTATCCATATTACCCTTACCAGTATTAACTAATGCTCTTGTCCCAGCAGTAGTCATATTTTGAACCTCAAAAGTTTGAACATCTTGTTTTAAGTTTTTGGGTCTAAAAGCTAGTTTTGTATAGTAAGACCTCTTGATTGGTGAATATGAGGCTCTTGGTCTTACATTGTCCATTTTTAGGTAAATTGGTCTAACATCACTACTAGTTTGTGCTATTTTTGGGGCAAATGGTTTAGCAGTATTAATAGTTTGAACTGCTCTTTTCTCATTTGACCTAACAGGATTAACCAAACCTGTTCTAGTTAGTACTCCTGATGGGACAAAAGTCCTTCTTTCTTGAGGGTAGTTCAATTTATTTGAAATTTTTTGATGATTAACCCTTTTAGCATTATCCCATACTGGTTTGACCACCCTTTGACCAGTATTGACCACATTTTTCAGCTTAGGTTCTGGGCTCTTTTTGTCATAAAAATCACAATCTTTGATCAAATGGTCAGTGCTCTTACAGACAAAGCAAGCTTTTATTTTCTTAAATCCAATTCCTGCTTTCTTAGAAGTTTGACCAATTTTATCAACTTGAGTTTTAGCTGTTTGAGTTTCATTAGTCTTAACAGGACTAACTTCAGACACATCATTCTCATCATCTGAGTTCCAATCCTCAATGATGACTTTATCTTTGTTAATGTTTGGTGTAGACACAACTGATTCATTGACAGACTTAGGTTTTTCAACATTTACTTCATTTGTATTACCTACAGTCTCACTAGTTTTAGATTTACTAGTGTCAGCATTAAGCTCAGTTGTTTTTGACTTAATGATTTTCTTTCTAATGGCATATTCATCTAAACCTGCAAATGATATGTCAGCTCTTGGGGTTAGGAAGTTCCCTGTTATAGGAGGGGGAACAACATGATACCCATCTGCTTTGGAAAACCTATCATTTACTGGTGTGGACTCTTCATCACTAGATCTGACCTCAAAAACACTCATACTGATCTCACTATCAGTTTCAGACTTGTCACTCATTTCATTCAATTGTGTGCCATATCCTAAACCAGTTTTATCTCTAGCACTCATTTTACTGTTGAGTAATTCATCAAGATTCTTGGAGATGAAGTCTTCCCATTTTGCTATCTTAAATATTACTACCTCAATCACTTTCCTTAACAACTTTCTCTAATTCCCCATGTTGTAGGTTAATGATTTTTAATTCTCTGCATTGAAGCTCATTAGTGTTGAAACTCATATTTTTACCCCCAGCCAGTAATTTCTTTTTCATGTCCAAGTATCTTAATTCTAAGTGACACTAAGGCTAATTCAATAACCCAGAATTTCTAGTACTAGCTTTGTTATTTTTTTTTCTTTTTCGCTATCATAGTTCTTTTGAAGAGTTTTAAAAGATTCAAGACATTGTTTAGAATAGTTTTGTACCTCATTGTCAAAAGAACTTGGTGAGCTTGAAGAGGAGATGGCCATTAAAGCATAATTGACTGGTTTATCAAAATCATGGCTCCAGTCATAGCCTCCTAGACCATCTTAAGCAACCAGAGCTTGTGATGAAGGTTCATTTGTTGATGCATTCCTCCTTCCATTATCACCATAAGGCCTTTTCCCTTGATTCCTTCCTGAGTTGCATTCCCTAGCAAAATGCCATTTCCTGTGACAGTTGTAGCACTCAACTTTTGACTTATCCAATCTAACAGGTTGTTTTCCTTTAAAATCTAAGTTATTTCCTGTCTTTTGAATGAATTTCTTCACCCTGACAGTTAACATGGCCACCTGCCATCTAAGATCCAATTCTTCCAAGTCATCTTCATCAATCTGCTGCAAGTCCTCATTTTCAAGTTGAGGACTGGTTGTCTGTTGTGCAAAGAAAGAGCACATTACTTCATCAGCACATGGGGTAGATGAAACCTGACTAGATCCTCCAGCAATACTAACCCTAAAATCTCCACTGGCAGTACTAACTTCATTAGATCTGCTAGTATTCTCAAAGGACAGAAAAGCCAAGTTTTGAGAATTTGATGTGAAACTTAAAGACCTTTTCATCTCATCTTCATAGACTCTAAGGTTGTTATAGAGATCATCAATATCAGTTTGGTCTATGTCTGGCTTATTTCTCATGATTAAAGCAATTTGACTCCATGAAGGAGGAAGACTTCTTAGAAATTTTTGATTGATATCTTCCTTTGATACTGGAGCAGCATACACCTCTAATTGACTTATGAGCTTTTGGAACCTATCATAAGCCATATCCATAATTTCATTTGGTGCAGTAGTTAAGTTTTCAAACTGATGTTTTAGAGCATTCTTTTGCATCTTTTTGGATTCTTCATTTCCTCTAAACCTTGATTTGATTGCCTCCTAGAGAGATTTAGCATCTGGAACATTATGAAACTTAAAGAGATATTCATCGGGTATTGCTAAAAGCAAGATGCTCTTAACTCTTTCTTGATTCCTTTTGGCAGCCAGTTGTTTTACAGTTTTAGGAATAAGAGGAGCAGAAGGACCAGATTGATCTCTTGTTGGTGCAGGTTCTTCTTGGAGATCTCCATCGACAATTATATCCCATAGGTTATGATCTGTGTGGCAGATATATTGTCGCATTCTCATGCTCCAAATATCATATTCTCCCTTCTTGATGATAGGGATTTTCATTGCTGTGATAGTTGGTGGAGGAGTGTCTTGTTCTGCCATCTTACTGGTTTGAGTGTAGATCTGTTTCAAACAATAGAGTTCTTCTTATTCAGAGTTTCCACACAAGCTCTGGTGCCACTTGTTGGATCCCTTACTGAATAGATCTTGAACCTTTAGCTTGCAAAGGGTTTGCTACTTTAGATAAATCCAAAGCAACAATAATGAAACACTGATTTAACACTATTGATTATGCGGAAACTAATCAACAATGCTAAGAAGAACAGTATTAAGTAACACAAGAAAACTTTGTATTATAACTTGAATCTGACTAGGTTACAGATTACAAAGACTATGATTGCTAAGATGATCTCTATTGATCTATGTTGATCTATATCAACTAACTATGACTAGGGTTCCTTTTATACACCAAGGAAACCCTAATGGGCTTTACAAAACGCGTATAGAGATCATGCATATCCTTTCCTAAGATATCTCATGCATATCTCTAACTCTAACTAACTTCTGCATAAGCAGACTTAACTATTACATAACCAGTACTAACTTATAATGAACTACCAGTACTAACTATGCTAACTCTTCTACCAGTACTAACAAGTGTACTGGCAGAACTAACTATACAACAAACATAATTAAGTCTTGTATACATAATTCCTAACAATAAGTTTTGTATCATCTACCTTTAGTGCTTTGCTTGATATTACACCATCCACTTTAGACACTAGTTATGCCGTAGAACTTGCTGATGGAAGAATTTCATAAACAAATGTTGTTCTTAGAGGTTGCATGTTAGGATTATTACGTCAACCATTCGACATAGACCTATTGCCCGTAGAACTTGGTAGTTTCGACGTCATCATCAGTATGGATTGGTTGGCGAAATACCATGCATTGATCGTTTGTGACGAGAAGGTCGTTCGTATACCTTATGGAGACGAAGTATTGATAATCCAAGGTGATGATTATGGCAACAAAAGTAAGCTGAACATTATATCGTGTACAAAAAACTAGAAGTATATTCAGAATGGATGTCAGGTCTACCTAGCACAAGTTACATCCAAGAAGGCTGAGGATAAGTCGGAGGAGAAGCGACTTGAGGACATGCCGATCATACGGGAATTTTTGGAGGTCTTTCCAGACGATCTGCCTGGATTACCACCTGCTCGAAAAGTTGAATTTCAAATTGACTTAGTCCCTGGTGTTGCACCTGTAGCATGAACCCCGTATCAATTAGCACCAGCCAAAATGCAAGAGTTATACATTTAGTTGCAAGAACTTTCTGACAAAGGATTTATAATACCCAGTTCCTCACCCTGGGGAGCACTGGTTTTGTTTATCAAAAAGAAAGATGGTTCTTTTCGGATGTGTATCGACAACCATGAACTAAACAAACTTACTATGAAGAATCGATACCCACTTCTAAGAATCGATGATTTGTTTAATCAATTGCAAGGATCAAGAGTCTACTCTAAGATCGACCTGAGATTTGGTTATCACCAACTCAGATTTAGAGAGGAAGACATTCCTAAGACCGCATTTAGGACTTGCTATGGTCACTACGAGTTCCAAGTAATACCGTTTGGTTTGACTAACGCACCGGCAGTATTCATGGATTTGATGAATAGGGTGTGCAAACCGTATATGGATAGATTCGTGATTGTGTTTATCGACAACATTTTGATTTACTCCAAGAGAATAAAGGAGCATGAAGGACACCTTAGGTTGATTTTGATGTTGTTGAAGGAGGAGAAATTATACGCCAAGTTTTCGAAGTGTGAATTTTGGCTGTCGAAGGTATAATTTCTTGATCATGTGATTGATAGCGAAGGCATTCACTTTGATCCCGCTAAGATTAAGTCTATTAAGGATTGGGCGTCACCCAAGACACCAACCGAGATTCGTCAGTTTCTAGGCTTGGCCGGTTACTACTAACGATTTATCGAAGCATTTTCGAAGATCGCTAGGCCTATGATGAAATTGACTCAGAAAAGAGTGAAGTTTGATTGGGGTGAAAAGGTAGAAGCTGCATTTTAGTTGTTGAAGCAGAAATTATGTAGTGCGCCGATATTGGCTTTACCGAAGGGAAGTGAGAACTTCATAGTATACTGTGATGCTTCGCATAAAGGGTTGGGCGCGGTTTTGATGCAAAGGGAGAAGTTCATAGCTTACGCATCACGCTAACTCAAGGTTCACGAGAAGAACTATACTACGCACGACCTAGAGCTTGGTGAAGTAGTGTTTGCCTTAAAGATGTGGAGACATTATCTGTATGGTACATAGTGCATTATGTTCACTGATCATAAGAGTCTACAACACATTCTCGATCAGAAAGAGTTGAACATGAGACAACGACGGTGGTTAGAGTTGTTGAGCGACTACGATAGTGAGATTCAATATCATCCAGGGAAGGCGAATGTGGTGGCTGATGCCCTGAGCCGAAAGGAGAGAATCAAGCCGATACGAGTTCGAGACTTAGTTATGACTATTAGTTTGGACCTTCCTAAGCAGATTTTGAGTGCTCAATCGGAAGCCAAAAAAGAAGAGAACTTCATCAACGAAGATTTGCATGGCATGATTAACAAGCTAGAACCTCGTGCTGATGGAACATTATGTTTGAACAATCGAAGTTGGATTCCGCGTTTTGGAGATTTGAGAGCTTTAATTATGCATGAATCCCATAAGTCAAAGTATTCCATCCATCCTGGATCAGACAAGATGTACCAAGACCTTAAGAAGCTGTATTGGTGGCCCAACATGAAAGCAGAAATTGCCACCTATGTCAGCAAGTGTTTAACATGTGCCAAGGTTAAGATAGAGTATCAGAAACCATCTGGTTTGTTGGTTCAACCAGAGATCCCACAATGGAAATGGGAGAATATAACAATGGACTTTGTGACTAAATTGCCAAAGACGGCAACTGGTCAAGATACGATTTGGGTAATCGTTGATCGTCTCACTAAGTCTGCACATTTCTTGCCTATGCGAGAGGATGACACGTTAGAGAAGTTGACGAGACAATACTTGAAGGAAGTAGTCTCAAAGCATGGAGTGCCAGTTTCGATCATTTCTGATCGTGATGGGAAATTTACTTCACATTTTTGGAAGTCCATTAATAAAGCATTAGGTACTCGATTGGATATGAGCACCTCTTACCACCCAAAGGCCGATGGTCAGAGTGACAGGATCATTCAGACGTTGGAGGACATGTTACGTGCCTGTGTATTCGACTTTGGAAAAGGTTGGGATAGACACTTACCATTGGCAGAATTTTCGTATAACAACAGTTACCATACCAGCATTAAGGTTGCTCCGTTTGAGGCGTTGTATGGGCGTAAGTGTCGATCACCTATCTGTTGGGCTGAAGTTGGAGATAGTCAGCTCACTGGCCCAGAGATCATCCATGAGACGACCGAGAAAATAGTTTAAATCAAGAGTCGTATCCAAGCCGCCCGTGACCGTCAAAAGAGATGTGTCGATGTAAGACGAAAACCTCTTGAGTTTTAAGTAGGAGATAAGGTCATGTTGAAAGTATCGCCATGGAATGGAGTGATACATTTTGGCAAACGGTGAAAGCTGAACCCTCGTTATATTGGACCTTTTAAGATCATTGCCAAAGTAGGAACCGTCGCCTATCGTCTTGAACTCCCAAAGAGGTTGAGTAGAGTTCATAGTATGTTTCACGTCTCAAAATTGAAGAAATGCATGGCTGATGAACCACTTGCTATACCATTGGATGAGATCCAAGTCGACGACAAACTACATTTCATCGAAGAACCTGTCGAAATCATGGACCGTAAGGTCAAGAGTCTAAAGCAGAGTCGTATTCCAATCGTTAAGGTACGCTGGAACTACAAGAGAGGTCATGAGTTCACCTGGGAGCATGAAGACCAAATGCAAAATAAGTACCCGCATCTTTTCCCGAATTCTGCACCGGTGGCAGATACCACGTCATGAGCTTTGGGGACAAAGCTCTTCTAACGAAGAAAGAATGTGACACCCCGAGAATTTTCGTCCAATAATTTAGCCATTTCCGTTAAGCAATTTGAATTTTTTAAGTTTCGTTTAATATTTACGTGTAACCGGGAAGTATTCCCGCTTTTATCTGAGAATCATCCCCGGGAGCGAACCGGGATGCCTAACGTTGTAGTATTTTAGCAATAGCCCGATATGTTTACTTTTATGGCAATATTTAAAATTTCATAATTTTCGGAGATACCGTTATTCGTTTCGTTACTTGCGTTAATTGTGGTTTACTTATAACATGAGCTTTTGCATGCAAGACTTGGAAATTAAATCAATTGGGAAGCACTAGCAAAATAAAATGAAGAAAATTAGTTGGTCCCCCTCCCCTTGTCTTGTTCGGCACAAACAAACACCCTTATCACCCTTGGTGAGCAAGTTTGAATTCAAAATCAATAAGACAAGCCTTGATCACATGATTTGTTATAACTTGAATTTGATTGGAGGATCAAATTGGTCCCCTCCCCCTTCTTGTCTCTTGTACACGAAACATACACACACACATTTAGTGTGTGAAGTAAACTTGTATTATTTAACCCACTATACTTCCATTATCTCATTCATAACATACACACAATAAAATTTTGGATTTCTCTCTTCTTCTTGCCTTCTTTTGTTCGAACCACCCAAGACACACACACACTTTCATAATTTTTCATCTTTGATAAAAAACACTTGAAGATTTATTGAAGGTTTGATCATTTGTATCATCCGGGTATTAATTAAACAACATTTGGGTTGTTCTAATCTCATTCTTCCTTCTAAAAACCTTCCAACTTTGTAAGTCTTCAAATTCTTAAATAACTTGTACTTTCCTTATCATCTTGATGCATACATGCTAGTTGTACAACTTATTTTGTGAAAAACAAGATTTTAAAACTACATAAACCCTAAAAGGGTGTACTTATGGTTCGAAATATATGTAAAGAAATATAAGGAAATCTTAGTTTTGTGATCGTGGTTATTTTCATGTAATAATATTTGTACTTTTGAGCTTATTATATTCGGCTTATATTTGTGAGCTTATTTGATTATTTTGAGCTTATTAGGGCTTATATATGGTTCGGCCAAACTAGAAAAGAAAGAAGAAATATTTGTTTAGCTTATTTTGATTTGACTTATATTTTATTAGCTTATTTGGAAAGGACAAACGATAAACTTATTCGGCTTAATAAATAAGCTCGAATATACTTTATTAGGGCTTATAGCCGCGTCCCACATACAAGGCCAACACCATGAGCTTATTATTAAGCTTATGTGGTTCGGCTTATTATACTTGGCTTATTGTGAGCTTATTGATAGCTTATTTTTAGGTCACGTGTTTATTGCTTAATGTTTTGCTTATCGGATTAAATGGATAAGTAAAACTACATTTTCGGACTTAACGGGCCAAGGCCCAACATAAATACAAAACACCAAGGCGTAAAGCTACGGTGGATTGAAAGTGGTTTGAAAATAGTTTTAAATAAAGTCTAAGACTTTGGAAAAACGTGTAAACACGAACGGTTCATGCCAAAATTTTTATAAATTACTATACTTAAGTAAATACTAGAAAACGTACATGGTAAAATGAGATACGAGAATTTAAATTAAGTGACGAACAACATATATATAAAAATATATATAAAATATATATTTTTACTTAGACGTTATATATCTATGTAATATTAAAATATATATTATTTCTACCCATTTACTTACGAAAACATTTTATTACTACACGATTACAAACGTTAATATTTAGATATATATTAACAAAACCACACTAGTATACACCTATGCATTTTTCATAAATTCCTTAGATCCGATATTAAATCAAACATCCAGGTTGCTTTCGTATATCGTCGTTTGTTACAAAGTGAATTAATTCTAAACTATTCACTACCTCAATTCACCAAATCAAGGTGAGTTCATAACCCCACTCTTTTACTCGTTTTGAATAAATGTTTTATACTTAGGGTGAGAAACATTGCTTGTTTTTAAAACTGGACACAAGGACTATACGTGAGATTTCCTTTACGTGTTGCCTAAGTAGTATTTAGACCTCAATTGCCCGAACTATCATGAACTGTCAATTTCTTAACCGGAGGACCGGTTGAGGGAGCGCGAGTGAATAAATAGATCTATTGGGACTAATTATGCCTATCTGGGTGAGTAACGCTCACTACCCACGGGGTTC
>BQNB010194328.1:0-11461 GCA_026074375.1 Tanacetum coccineum
TTAGAGATTCTGAGGACACTCTTGAGGATGCTTTCAAAAGTCAACAAAAAATGACAGAAAAATGAATGATCCAATTGCTGTTGAAATAAACAAAATTGCTGGACAATTAACTATAAAAAATAAATACGCTTTATAAAGATTTTGTTCCTCAAAAAGTGCTTTATGTCGAGCAAGCATTTTTTACACATCACCGGTAGAGATACAAATCAATGATTTTTGTCAAGATCAAGTTAAACCAATTCTTAACGAGTTGAATGTTTATCTTGAATTCTTTCGGAATCTATTTCAAAGGGATATAAAAGAAATGAAAGATGTTTTTGAGTCGACAGAAAGTGAGCTTGATGAACTAGAGAAGCAAAATGATTTGTTGAAAGATCAACTTTTAGAAGCATCTCTTAAACATGATGTTAAGCTGTGTGTGTTGTTAAATCATGAATGCGTAGATAAGATCTTAAGTAGTGAACTTGACCAAGTCAAAAAGAAATCTTTTGAGATTCAAGAGGGTTTGCAGTGTAGAATAAAAATTCTTGAAAAAGATGTTCAAATATGTCAAAAGCAAAGTGTTGATTTTGAATTAAAGCTACAACATGAAAAAAAAACCATAAATGGGATTCAACTTTGAGAAATAAAAACACAAATCCTCTTTATTACTCTTGGATTTCAAAGTTGGATAAACTTGAGAATGAGAACGTGTCTTTGGATTTTAAAGTGCAATCTTTGATAAAAGAGCACGACAAAGTAAAAAAGACACGGTCTCAAACTCAAAAGGAAATGGATGAATTAATTGTTCATGTTTCTGAGAAAACATATGCATATGGTGCTATTCGTGCTGAGAATCAGGATCTTTTGTCTACCATATCTGAGTTAAAGACAAGATTGGAAAAAGTTGAAAAAGGTAAGTCTGTAAATACTAAGTTTGACAAAACAAATGGTTCTCAATCTCTTCTTTGTGTCACACCACTAAACAAACATGCTTTTCAAAAGAAAACGGATGTTTCCAAAACAGAAGAAAACCATGTTGTGTCAAAACCAGTCACTTTACTGACTTCATCTAACAAACAAACAGGGGCAAATTAGAACAAAAATATCATTAAACCAGGAATGTACAGAGTTGTCACAACAAAAGAATCACAAATAAACAACACTAAAAGTGGTTTATGTTCTACCAATGAGTAAACATTTAAGTGTTACGAACAGTCTTTTAGTCAACTCTAAGAAAGCAGCAAAGAATGTTTCAGTTTATGTTAGGAAAAATAAGCAAAAAGATAATACATCTGCGAATGTTATTTCGAATAAGAAGAATGTAATTGATGTTGATGTTGCAAACGCTTCTAAAGCGAAAACATTGTTATGTATTTCTTGTATGAAAAATATGCTTATTCCTTGTCATGATAAATGTGTTGCAAAGCATAAGTTGAATGTGCATTCGAATATTCGTAGAACCTTCTCCACTAATTCTAGATCACCAAAATCTTCAGAAACTACTTTTATAGCTCCTAAGACTAGGTTTTCTGAGAAAGAGACACAATCTAAGATTCTAGATACTACTTCTGTAGTTTCCAAATCTAAGATTGATGTAGAAAGTGCCTCAAAAGCAAAGGATAAGGTTTCTAGTGTGTCTAGGATAAAGAAAACAAATTTGTGTGATAAACCGTTAAGCATATTCATAAAGAACAAGATTCGGATAAGTAGAATTTGGCAAAAGTGGTTTGAATCACAACCAAATGTTATTTGAACTCCTGTAAACATAAAACTGAATGTTGCTAACACTCGTTCATCTGAGAAACCATCGGTTTCAATTAAGAAATGGGTAGTCAAAATTGCCCAGTTGTCCAAGTGTTGTCTCTTCTTGTGTTGCACGTAGTTCAGATCGTTCTGTGGGTTGTTGACAGTGGTTGTTCAAAGCATATGACGGGTGATCGGTCACTATTGAGAAATTTCATTGAAAAATTCATAGGAACCGTTCGCTTTGGAAATGATAATTTTGCAGCAATCACAGGCTATGGCGATTATATACATGGCAATATCACTATTTGTCATGTATATTATGTTGAAGGTCTTGGACATAATCTCTTTAGCGTTGGACAATTTTGTGATGGAGATTTAGAAGTGGCTTTTCGTTCTAATACATGTTACGTACGAAATCTGGAAGGAGATGATTTGCTCACAGGTGGACGCGATTCTAATTTGTATACTATCTCCATTTCTGACATGGCTGCTTCGTCACCCGTTTGTCTCATGTCCAAAGCAACTTCAACAAAGTCATGGTTATGGCACCGAAGACTGTCACATCTTAATTTTGGTACCATAAACGATCTTACCAGACTTGACTTGGTTGACGGTCTACCAAAGTTCAAATATGGAAAGGATCACCTTTGTTCTGCTTGTGAAAGGGGAAAAAGCAAGAAAGCTTCTCATCCACCTAAATTGGTTCCAAGCGATCATCTCCATCGCAAAAATTGTCCAACGCTTTAAAAGAGGTTATGTCCAAGACTCTTCAACATTAATTATACATGACAAAATGGTGATATTTCCATGTATATAACTTGCCATAGCCTGTGATTTCTGCAAAATTATCATTTCCAAAGCGACGGGTGCCATGAATCTCTCTATTGAAATTTCTCAATAGTGACCGATCACCGTATCTATGCTTTGAACAACCACTGTCAACAACCCACAGAACGATCTGAACTACCTGCAACACAAGAAGAGACAACACATGGACAACTGGGCAATTTGACTACCCATTTCTTAACTGAAACTGATGGTTTCTCAGATGAACGAGTATTATGAAACATTCGTTTATATGTTGACAGGAGTCCCAAAATAACATTTGGGGTGTGATTCAAAACCCCTTTGACCAAATTTCTTTTTTTTTTTTTTTTTTTTTTCTTTTTTTTTTTTTTTTTTTTTTTTTTTTTTTTTTTTTTTTTTTTTTTTTTTTTACTTCTTGGAATACTTGTTCTTTATGAATGTGTTTAACGGACTCTAATTTTTTTTTTTATCCGCAAAATAGTTTTCTTTATCCTCGACGCAATAGAAAGAAACCTTATCCTTAGCTATTGAGGCACTTTCTCACATTCAATCTTAGTTTGGAAAACTACCCACCCCCCAAAGTAGTATCTAGAGTCTTGATTGTGTCTCTTTCTTCAGGAAAAACCTAGCTTAGGAGTACGAAAGTAGTTTCTGAAGATTTTGATGTTCTAGGAATTAGTGGAAGATAGGTTCTACGAACATTCGAACGTACTATTCAATTTAAGCTTTGAAAGACATTTATATGACAAGGATATAAGCACATTTTGAATACAAGAAACACATAACAAAGTTTTCGCTTTAGAAGCATTTGCAACATCAACATCAATTACATTCTCCTTATTCAAAATAACATTTGCAGATGTATTATCTGTTTGCTTATTTTTCCTAACATAAACTGCTAACATTCTTTGCTGCTTCTTTAAAGTTATCTAAGACACTGTATGTGTGCACATGTGAATCTCTACTTCATTTGGTCCTTTCTATACTTTAGATGTTGAGCATTCATTCCTGTAGAAGATAAACCACTCTTAGTCTCTTTTGTTTGTGATTCTTGTTTTGTAACAACTCTGTACATTCTGTTCTAAAGACATTTGTGTTTGGGATTGATCCTGTTTGTTTGGTAGGTTGAAAAAGTCTGTTTGTTAAAGTGACTGGTTTTGACACAACATGGGTTTCTTCTGTTTTGGGAACATCCATTTTCTTTTGAAAAGCGTGTTTGTTTAGTGGTGTGACACAAAGAAGAGATTGATAACCATTTGTTTTGTCAAACTTAGTATTTACAGACTTACATTTTTTAACTTTTTCCAATCTTGTCTTTAACTCAGATATGATAGATAAAAGATTCTTATTCTCAGCATAAATAGCACCATATGCATATGTTTTCCCAAAAACATGAACATTTAATTCATCTATTTCCTTTTGAGTTTGAGACCGTGTCTTTTTTATTGAATCGAAAAGCTTTTGATATTCTAGTTTGACATTGTCGCGTTCTTTTATCAAAGATTGTACTTTAAAATCCAAAGACACGTTCTCATTCTCAAGTTTCTCCAACTTTGAAATCCAAGAGTAATCAAGAGGATTTGTGTTCTTATTCTTCGAAGTTGAATCCCATTTATGTTTTTCTTTTTCATGTTGTAACTGTAATTCAAAATCAACACTTTGCTTTTGACATCTTTGAACATCTTTTTCAAGAATTTTTATTCTTGCTTGCAAACCCTCTTGAATCTCAAAAGATTTCTTTTTGACTTGTTGAAGTTCAGCATTTAAGATCTTATCTATACATTCATGATTTAACAACACACACAGCTCAACATCATGTTTGAGTGATGCTTCCAAAAGTTGATCTTTCAACAAATCATTTTGCTTCTCTAGTTCATCAAGCTCACTTTCTGTAGACTCAAAAACATCGTAAGCACATATAGAGGCACATAGGATCACATACTGGTTATAGACCAGACCTAGTATAACTACCTGGTTCTCTATAACCTTGGCTCTGATTACCAATCTGTCACACCCCCAAACGGGGCCTGGACGGAATACGTGTCCGAGGGCGTGACGTCATAACAATCCGATCACAAAGCAATAAAGAACGACCACTAATCATGGACGTTTGAAAAAGTTGTACTCGTTGCATAAGAAAATATTAATTAAGTTTTACAAACGGTCATAAGAGAGTTAAATGTAGCGGAAGCATAACAAAGTTTTGATAACGACAACGAGTAAATAATAGATAAGTCTTGAAATTGGCGAAGTCACATAGCACATAGACTCCACATAGCATCAAGAATCAATCCAAGCTAAGCACCTGAGAAAACATGTTTAAAACGTCAACATAATGTTGGTGAATTCATAGGTTTAAGTTAATACAAGAGTGGACCACAAGATTTCAAAACGTATGCGACTACTATAACAGATACAGTATCACATAAAAAGTATTTACTGTTGCACTAAGCTCATGACACTGAAGCTAATAATCAACAGGGCATGCTACATCCTGTCACATAGTATTCCTGCCCTTAACCGGTGTCCCAAACCAAAGACCACCATAATGCACAATCGACATGACATATATCCGTTTGTTCTTGGCAAACTCGAACAGTAAGCGCTACTCACCCGGATAGGGATAATTAGTCCCAATAGATCTATTTATCCACTCGCGCTCCCTCAACCGGTCCTCTAGTCAAAAAATTAACAGTTCATGATAATTCGGGTAGTAGTAGGTTTGTAAGCAAACTTAGGCAACACATAAACATGTAAAACTCGCGTAAAGAACTTGTGTCCAATTTAAAAAGCAAACAATGTTTCTCACCCCAAAGTATAAAGCATTTGTAAATCGGTAAAAACGTGGGGCTATGAACTCACCTTAACAAGGATAAGCGATAATCACAACAACGATGATGATATAAGGAGGTCTAGCCGTGACCTAGATTAAATATGGGTATGTCTTAGCATTCGACAAAGTAAACAAGTAAAGCATCTATGTTCATCATTTAAAGCATCCAAGTGTGTTTGCGTTTTAGTAATAAAAGACTTAGAAAATTTACAACATCTCCGTTAAATCACGACACTTGCAAAAAGTTACTATTTATAGAAACTTTCCCTTTTAGGAAAGTTTTTAGTTTCAAAACGTTAATAGCGTCCCCTATTTTCTTATGTTTCCATATTTTACAAATCGCTTAAACAAATCCTAAACCGCCTAACCTTATGTTTAAATCGCCTAAATGTCCATTTCGTACCATTTTTAATAATCCTACTTTTTATTAAGATCGGCATCTCAAATAACCTTTCATGACATTTCTAGTTGTTCTAACTAATTACCTAACATTCCTATATGTTTCGCTTGCATTTAAAATTCAAAATCGTCCGAAAGTGCCTGAAAACCCATTTTACTATTCCAAACAGCACACTATTCATCTATGTTGCCGAAAAATGTTTCGAGTTTCATTTGGCCATAACTTGGCCGTTTTAAGTCCGATTTTAAAGTGTGATATATGAAAAACTATCTATTCGAAATAAGCTCTTCAAAAACTACTTTTATGCCTAATGAAAACATTTTTAAGTCGCTCAAAACCTCAAAACCATTTCGGGACAGCAAGGTTGTTTTACCGAAATACGACCAAAAATCAACCCAACTCGCATATTAGTGCCTAATCTAGCCCTAACCTTTATTCACCAATAACCAACCAACAAAACTAAACCTTAATCCAACCTAATCTCTATTGTTGCAACTCTCATCAACCCTCAATCTCACCAAGAACATGATATAAATCATAAACATAAAGTTGTAACAATTTTTACTTCCACTTTATAAAAGATGACAAAATATTAATTTATTTCTTTTGTGAAAATAACACAAACACATGGATCTTTATGAACAAGCATAGATCTATAAAGATAATAGATGAAACCAAGCAAAGATTCAAGAAAAACTTACAAATCAAGAAGAACAAGTAGTGAAAACACAAGATCTATACCCAAGAACTATAGATCTATAAAAACCCCAATTAATCTTGCAAACCCTAATTTTATAATTCTTGAAATCAAGGAACAAATGCTTCACAACACCTTAGATATGACTAGGAATGAACTTGGAATGATTGGATCTTGCTAGAAATCAAAAGTTATGAATGTGTTTGTGTGTTGGTGGTGTGCCGTGAGCAAGGGAGGAGAGGGAGAGAGATGTGTGTTTTTGTTTGGTGAATTGGAAATGAAATGAACCCTAGGTTGTGTTATGTGTTGGTATATATAAGCCAAGATTAGGGTTTAGGGTTAATGGTGCACCCACATACCAAAGGTGTGTGTCACCCCTTGCTCGGCCGAAACTAGGCACAAGGACCATTATGGTTCATTTTATGTCTCTGGTTCATGCATACTTGGTTTAGACTTGTTGAATTCCAGTTAATGATAGTTATGGTGTAAGTAACATGTGATGTGTAAGAGTCTTGCGTGCATGCATGTTGCTAGGATACAAAAATGTCCCTTTCCTTCACTATATGCACACATGGGTGAGGCTTTCAAAATAAGATGCCAAATCTTTAATTTAGAGTTCAAGTATACATGTTGTTGTGGTTTGGGCGCCACATTTGGCTAGGGAAAAAGAGGTGAACGAAATTTTTAGTAGTATGACACTAGAAATGCGATAACTTGAGTTTACATGAAAAGATTTTTGGTTTTCGGGGTTTCGTTTGGTCAAAAACGTGAAAAACGCAATTTAAAGGATAAAACCCTAAAATTAATATCGGAAGTGATTAAAAATCACGAAACACTCAGGAAAGCTAAAATATCCTATATTAAGCCTAAATTAATTTATAATCGATGTCGGAACGCGTCCGATGACGTTTTTCATTTTTTACGCAGTTTAGTTCCCCGATAAACTGTCAGATATAAATGTAGCGTGCAAAATTTAAAGTAGATGACTGGAATGGGTCGGAATACTAACCGGGAATTTACGGGGTGTGACACTAAAAATGTAAAAAGGGTAAAAGAGGGGCTGTGAGAACTCACCTTAAAAGTTAGAGGAAAACGATGATTTCTCGACAAATCACAAACAAGTAGGAAACCAACGAACGCGCAATCTTCTTCCCGAGACATAAGATGACTTGACATAAGTTAATTAGTTAGTTCATATATCAAGCTACTTTATAAACACTATTTTCATTTTAGAGACAAAACAATTAAATCTGTCCCAAAATTTAGTGTCATCTAGGGTAACATTTCATCAAGTTAATAATTTTAAAACTTTTGTACTTCTGATAAACTTAATATAAGGCCTTAGAAGTCTTTTCAAGGTTATATAATTATTTTCTAGGTGTTTAACCCTTTCAAATGATCTTGCTAAGAAAAAGACTCAGTTCTGGACATGATTTCTTGCGTTGATGACCAAAGGGTATTAACCATGAATCTGGGCTCTAAGTTTTTGGTGACATGTTAATCATATCTTGAACTAAGTACAAATGAAATTTTAGCTTCTGACATGGAGTCATGAGTGCAATACACTCAAAACCATACACTAAAACGAATCTGGAACAATTCATACAGTTACACACTTGTCTTGAAAACAGGTTTTGATTGACTTTTACTCATTTCCTATAGGTGAAATTATAATGTTTGGATAGTTGATTGTGTCGTTGTGAGGTTGTTATTTTAGTTATTCAAGTTTTACATTTATATTTTGCCGACTTTACCTTAAACAATACTTTAACAGCCAGTGTACCCGATCGGATGTAGTTTCGTTGGTAAGTAGGGTGTCGATCATTAAGAGCAAGAACAAAATCTTTTATTCTATCAATATATTGGTTAACTAACTAAGTGAATCTAAACTATGTTAATTCTATTATATTTTAAACCTATGCTAAACCTATGTTAGTCCTAATTTTAATGGATAAGAAGGGGGGGCTTTCAGTCTGAGAGACTGGTATAGGTTTTATGTTAACTTAGATCAATTTAAAACACAATAACACATGCAAGCAGATAGATAAAAGATAGAAGAGCAGTCTAGCCAAATATGAGAAAACTGTATTAACCATGATTAATTCAATTAAAATATTGGTTTGTTTATTTAGTGCAATGAGTGCTTATCTCGAGGTAGCATATCATTCCAAGATTTAGGTAGGACTTCTTCCTAAAACCTAGACATGTAGAATCCTGTCATAATTAAACATATCTGCATAAAGCATCCTATTCGCTGATTATAATCTATCTTAGAAGATTAATAATGGTGATCTTATTAAACCCTAGCTCATGGAGACTTTACCCACTTACTGCTTAATGGCAATTTATATTCTAGTAGTCCACTGTCCAAGTCTTTACCAAAGGAATCAGTACGTTATGTGTTGATCTTAGATCACCTGCTAGGCTAACTTGTTCACATAAACCAATGGTAAAGATAGGGAATTAACTGTGATCCTATTATTCTAGATATATAAATCACTATATAGAGAGCCATCCTGCCATCTAGCTAACTTGGCCGGTATCACTAGATCTAGTTGAATGATAGGTCGCATACAAAAGCACGTAAATAAGTATGAATTGATAAACATAAACAAGTAATCAACGATAAATTAAGCATTCAACATAAACAAACCAAATATTTAAATCTTTATAATCATTGTTAATACCCAAGGGTATTAGCCCTTAATCATCATAATCAATACAAGAGTAATAATTCAACCAAGGTACGCTAACCAAGTTCAATGAATGATATCAAAAATCAAACGATTACTAAAGTATAGGAGATTACAAGGTGTTTCCTATGGAATTAATAGCTTTTCTTGACCTCTTCTACTCTTCTTGTCTTATGAAAATTGACTTTTATGGTTAGGGTATCAAAAATATGATTAAGCACACCTAAAAATCGTTTTTAGGTCTTCTATGTAGAAGTATCAAATCACTTAACAACTAATCAAGAAAGAAAGTTTAGAGAGCGAAAAGAGGGTTGTAGCACTTAGTGAGAGAAAGAAAGGAAAATGTTATTATTATGAATGACCAAATGAATAACCAACCCTCTCCAAGGCATGGAGAGGGGTATATTTACCTTGCATAGGGTTGGTCAACATAAGGATGACTTATGTTGACCCGGTTAGCTTGGTAAGTTTCCAAATATTATGCTACATGCTATACTATTACAACTTTAGAAGTGACCAAGTCTTTCCTCAATTCCTAACAATCTCCTGGAGGTCACTCTAATTTACAAAAACTTAAGATCCACATTCTATGAATGTCTTCAATCTTTAGCTCGCTGTCTTTTTATCTTGTTCTTTATCTTGTGAACCTTGATTTAGTAAACTTTAGACTTTTAGGCTTTAACTTGTATCTTTGACTTTACCTGTATGTGATCTTTGAGCTTCTTGAGATCATCAACCAAGTATAATCTCTTTTCGCTATCTTGTAATATTTGTCTTCTTGTGATCTTATGACTTCTAGACTGACATGCTCATACTGTTCTTGATGTTGAAAGCGAGTGTAACCATCTTTCTGATATTCTTTAACTTTAACACTTCGCCACTTTATGGAGGACGTACGGTATCAACTTAATACTTCGTCACTTCAAGAAAGACGTACGGTATCAAAGTAGTGGAAGTCTTGAAACATGTACTTGAGCTTTCATGATGTCTTTACATATGTCGGTCGAGTATGAGCATGTGGTATTGGCTTCAACTTGTCATCGAGAAACTGCTGCCACCGTTAGGAAATCTGCATAAATGGGTTAGTGATAAACAACATATATAGACGAAAGTGGCTTTGTGATGACATCAAATAATATCTATTTTATAGCATCATTTATCCTATGTAATTAACCCATTTTTTATAAATATTGTAAAGAATTGTTATTTAATCGTTTGTATTTGAGAATTGCAGTAATTATGGAGTACTTGGTAAAGTTATGCTAAAAGGCACGCATTTTGGAGCCTAAACGAAGAGTTTGAGAAAGTCTACTGATCTGACAGCAAATATGCCTTATTATTCTAGACCTATACGACGTATCTAAGACTTTGACGAATTAAAAAACCATTGCCTCACTTTGAAGAATACGCCATATCCACATCAACGATATGAGTAAATATTACTTTGGTCAATGAAGAACAACCAATTGATTTGACCTCAATATGCCGTATCCAGCAAGAAGATACGGCGTATCTATGCCTATACTTCACAAATAACCACGAAGGATTGAAGAGCTATACGCCATATCCTGGAACCTCTATATGCCGTATCTAAGGTTTATTATACACAAAGATTCTGGAAGATATCAACCGTGGTTCTTACTCAAAGAAATACCCAATACTCCGTATCCCACATCGCTCGATACAGCGTATCGACCAATTTCTAGACGCTATAAATAGAAGACCCTAAACTCAGTTTTATGTATGCAAGTGAATCCCTAAACCACCAAGTTGACCAAGAGACAAATAAAGGAGCCTAGAAGGTCAGAAAAAAGCCTCAATATCATAGGAAAACTCTTGTAATCTTCACGCAACCCAATACGCGTTCGGTTAAGGTTTCTTTTCTTTAATCGTTTATATATGAAACCGTGTGTATTTTTACAATGACTATCGGCTGATACCTTTAGGTATCAACCATATTTATGAAGATTTAATGTTTGGTTCGTTTATATCGATTGCTTAATTTATCATTGATTGTTGATCATATTTATCGCATGATACTCATTTATGTGCTTTAGTATGCGTTCAATCCGTATCTAAGGATATCGCCTGTAGCTTAACTAGATATCAGATAGTTCTCATAAGTTTGCGACCTATCATTCAACTGGGTCTAGTCCTACATATTTAATGCACTGCAACTTTAGTGTTGTTTAGGCGTAGGCCAAGAGTCCGGGATAGCTCTCCATATTGCAATTTATATATCCAGAATCATAAGATCACAAATATTGACCTATCCTTACCTTTAGTTTAGTGAGATTAGTTAA
>BQNB010194330.1:0-11461 GCA_026074375.1 Tanacetum coccineum
CTGGTTAAAGAAAATACTGCTAGTGAAGATTAGTGAAAATAGTCTAAGTCCTTAGTACTGCTAGTTGTATAGTTAGTACTGCCAGTACAAAGTGTTAGTACTGTCAGTTTATTAATACTATTAGTTATAATAGTTAGTACTGTTAGTTATATAGTTAGTACTGCTAAAGTGATATGCATGAGATATATTAGGAATAGATATGCATTGATCACTTGACGCGTTTTGTAAGCCCATTAGGGTTTTTCTTGGTGTATAAAAGGAACCCTAAGGCATAGATCTAGATATTAGTTTTCATATAAGTTTTATATAGTTTTCATAGCAGTCATAGTTCATAGCTTTAAGGTTATTTTGTAACCCTATCACTATTTAGAGTGATCGTTTCATATTGAGGCTCAAAGTTTAGTAAAAAAAAATACGAGCCTTTAAATCTGTTAAGAATATGTAGACCAAAACCAAAAATTTTATTCCAGTGTGTGTCATCCGATAACCAAAAACATGAACTGTCCGATATCTGATGATACTAGCAGTATTAATATCATCAAGCAGTATTAACTCTCTTTAAACCCAATGCTAGCAGTACTAACGAATAGTATTAACATTTGACTTACTACTTTTTGTAGACAAACAATCCAGCAGTATTAAATCTTCCCCTTAAACCAAGCAGTACTATCAAACATAAAGCAGTACTAACTTTGGTTTAAGTCTAATAGTAGTAACTGCTAAACCTAGCAGTACTAATACACATGAATTAAATCACAGCAGCATAAACCATGTATTTGAGCAGCATTAAGTCTTTTAAGCCTAATAGGAGAAGTAAGCCAGTAATTAGGTTTCCAAGACCATAACATGTACATATGCTTTCTTTCTTCTTTAATAACACTAATCCAGTAGCATAAAAACTCATCTTTGAACTCAAACAAAGCAAGCTTCCTTTAGAAGTACAAAGTGAAAACATGCAGCACTAACACATAACTAGCAGTAATAACTAAATACAGCAGTACTAGCATATAACGAGCAGTATTAAGTGTATATTGGCAATTTTGATCAAAATCGTTAGCATGATTAATTTACACATTGACTTACTAATGACTACCATAATCATGAAGTATTCAATAAGATCGCATCCATATCTAACAGCATCATCGCCAAACACGAACCAAAATACCTTTTTATGGAAAGCAGCACAATACGTGATGACCCTGGTAGTAGAAAGTATAGAAGCAGCACTATTCTTTACGAATCTCAGTAGTACTAATAACCACTGTTTAAGGATACCCTTTTTTAAGTATCCAGGCAACGCTTTTTTGTGTCACAAATCCATTACAAATTAGCATTAACACCTGTTGTTTCACCTGCTGTATCCCATGAGACCTGCTGCTTTATCACTTGTTGCGAAACCCTAGATGATTTGACTCCTTTGAATCAATTCAGACCCTTATTCGGTTTTTGTAAACCCCACACTTCTTTGATCTCCTTGTGTCTTCTGATTTCTTGTCGTGATGTAACAATATTAACCAAACGAACCAAGAACATCCAGATCTAAGAATCATATAATGAAATGCATCAAAGACATGAGATCCTTATTATTAAAACCGAAAACCATACCTTCATCTTCACCGAATTTGCTCTTTACCGAAAATCATAAACACTACCGAATTTCACTTGTAGCCAAAACAGAAAATTCAAACCTTCTTTTTCTTCAAAAATTCGACACTAAAAACCTTGTAAACCCTAGATCAAGAGCCCCATGGCTCTGATACCAATTGTGGAGTTCTAAATAACTCCTTAGATCGTTTAAGACTCAGATTGTTTAGATCTAATCTAGGATTATAAACATCAAAGATAAACATTACCCAGTGGAATAATAACAATAAGAACAATGATGTTTTTCAATGTTTTTCTTTATTCATCACAGCCCCAAATGATTCTTGAGGCTAAACACTAACTAACTATTAGCTAAACAACTATTAACTAACTAACTACTGTGTACACACATGCACACGTTTACTAGACTCTCATTGGGAGAGCTCTATGTTTTCTGGATGCACTATACCAGACGCCTAATACCCTTTATATATAGGGTTTACAAGAAAACCTAGAGCACTAAGGAAACTATCTTTGATATCTTTGACTTTTCAAGGAATATCTTCATGGAAATCTTTCAGCTTTTAATTCTTCCATATGTAGAATACCAAAGTGTCATATTAAGCATACGTTTCTGAATACTAAAACTATGTGTCTATGATCTCTTTATATAGAGAGTTCATGACTTACAAAGGAAGCTAACTAAAATAGATAAGGAAACCAAATCATTTAAATCTTGATCAATATCTTCTTCAATCTTTATGTTCTCTACCAGCTTGTAGAATTCTATTGTAAACAAATTAGTCCCTTGTTGTTTCATTCGTCTTCATTTAAGCACATGTAGTTTTGTAATCATCAAATAGGGGTCTTCTGTAGATAGGCAACTTGGATCATAACAGTTACAAATCATATACCACAACTACTAATCCAGCCTTCCAATACTCAAATTGCCCACCATTACGCAAAATAAGAAAAATGAATCTGAGCAGTAGAAATATAAAATAGCAGTAGTAATAAAGATTAACAGTAGTAACGAAACACTTCCCCTCAAGTGGTGCATGTAGATGGTTAAACATGTTAACAATAAGCTTCCCCTGAAACCCATACGTTAACCATTTCTTGAATCTTCAATTCTGTAGGCTCTATGTAATGATTACTTGATGAAGAAAATTAAGTATAACAAACTTGATGCTGAAGTAGAACGACCCAAAACTTTTGTCTTATATCTTGTACTATCCACGTGACTCCAAACTCATACCAAGTCCAAATTATAAGTAGACCGCAATCTCTTAACAAAATCCTCAACTATATGAGACACTGAGCACAACAACGTAACTCCTTAAAAGTGATAGAAAATGTGAACATTAAGCACCATAAGAAAAATCACTCACCTTTGCTAGATTTGTCAAGTCTTCGTCACAACATTTAAAACACAAACAAGTTATCTTTAAATGTTGTAAGCCATTTGAGATATGATAAGAACACAAACATGTGAAACTCCACTTCAACTTCAAATAGGTGATAAACAATCTTCTTTGTAACCAATTAATCCAAGAAAACCAAAAAAAATACAAGCCTTTAAATCTGTTAAGAATATGTAGACAAAAACCAAAAATTTTCTTCCAGTGTGTGTCATCCGATAACCAAAACCATGAACTGTCCGATATCTGATGATACTAGCAGTATTAATATCATCAAGCAGTATTAACTCTCTTTAAACCCAAAGCTATCAGTACTAACGGACAATATTAACATTTGACTTACTACTGTTGTAGACAAACAAGCCAACAGTATTAAATCTTCCCCTTAAACCAAGCAGTACTATCAAACACAAAGCAGTACTAACTTTGGTTTAAGTCCAACAGTAGTAACTGCTAAACCTAGCAGTACTAATACACATGAATTAAATCACAGCAGCATAAACCATGTATTTGAGCAGCATTAAGTCTTTTAAGCCCAATAGGAGAAGTAAGCCAGTAATTAGGTTTCCAAGACCTTAACATGTACAACTGCTTTCTTTCTTCTTTAATAGCACTAATCCAGTAGCATAAAAACTCATCTTTGAACTCAAACAAAGCAAGCTTCCTTTGGCAGTACAAAGTGAAAACAGGCAGCACTAACACATAACTAGCAGTACTAACCAAAGACAGCAGTACTAGCGTATAACGAGCAGTATTAACGAGTACTAGCAGCAGTATTAAGTGTATATTGGCAGTTTTGATCAAAATCGTTAGCAGCATTAATTTACACATTGACTTACCAATGACTACCATAATCATGAAGTATTCAATAAGATCGCATCCATATCCAACAACATCATCGCCAAACACGAACCAAAAACCTTTTTATGGACAGCAGCACAATACGTGACGACCTTGGCAGTAGAAAGTATAGAAGCAGCACTATTCTTTACAAATCTTAGCAGTACTAATAACCATTGTTTAAGGATACCTTCTTTTTTTTAAGTATCCAGACGACGCTTTTTTTGTGTCACAGAGCTGTCATAATTCCGTCACAAATTGGCATTAATACCTGTTATTTCACATGTTGTATCCCATGAGACCTGCTGCTTTATCACTTGTTGCGAAACCCTAGATGATTTGACTTCTTTGAATCGATTCAGACCATTATTCGGTTTTTGTAAACCTCGCGCTTCTTTGATCTCCTTGTGTCTTCTGATTTCTTGTCGTGATGTAACAATATTAACCAAACGAACCAAGAACATCTAGATCTAAGAATCATATAATGAAACACATCAAAGACACAATTTCCTTATTATTAAAACCGAAAACCATACCTTCATCTTCACCAAATTTGCTTTTATCGAAAATCATAAACATCACCGAATTTCACTTGTAGCCAAAACAGAAAATTTGAACCATCTTTTTCTTCAAAAATTCGACACTAAAAACCTTGTAAACCCTAGATCGTTGTGAGCTCAAATTGTTTAGATCTTATATCTAGGATAAATAATAACAATGATAACATATATGCATAGCGGAATTTAAATAAAGAACATCAATGTTATTTGAACCAGGTTTTATTATTAAAACATTCTAGCCCCAATATTATTTGATCAAGATAATACGGTTACCACCTGTAACAGAGATCAACGCTCCTTGAGGCTACACTATCTATTAACTAATAAACTAACCATCTAACTACTATAAGTCTACACACGTTTCTCTGTGTCCAGACTCTCATTGGAAGCACACTATGATACATACACATTTCTGAATACTAAAACTATGTGTCTATGATCTCTTTATATAGAGAGATCATGACTTACAAAGGAAGGTAACTAAAATAGATAAGGAAACTAAATCATTTAAATCTTGATCAATATCTTCTACAATCTTTAAGTTCTCCACCATCTTGTAGAATTCCATTGTAAACAAATTAGTCCCTTGTTGTTTCATCCATCTTCATTTAAGCACATGTAGTTTTGTAATCATCAAATCAATAAACCCAACAAAACCTCTCAATCAATTTGAGATTTCATACACTTTTTAAGGTGACAAAATTTCGATCAATTTTTAGGGTTTTTTGAGTGAAATTCCAACATTATGTTTGATTTATGGAGGTTTTAACATTAAAACAAGTGTACCTTTTGATTATAACGAAGATAGAACGAGTTCTTGAAGTTTTTGAAGTTCAACAATTGAGGTGTAAGGTTTTTTGTGTGGGTTACGAGTGACGAAAAATGGCAAGGGGTGTTTATGTTTAAATCTTTTAGGTTTTTGCATAAATGCCCCCTAAGGTTTACTAGAGCTTCCATTTTCCTAATAAACTTTACTTAAGGTTTAATTAAGTTTCCCAAATGGCAAAACTAATCCCTAAGGTTTATTTATCAAGAGTGAGTCTCATATTTTACCATAATACCCTTTAAAGAATTAAGCATATAACAAATAAAGCCTGATTGAGTTAAAATTAATTAACTCTCCTTTAAATATTTATCCGATATGTTTAAAATCTTTTTCGCTTATCACATGATTAATTATGAAGAAGATATTTGACATTTTCTCCCCCTCAAACAATGACCTGTTTTTATTTAAAGAAAAGTAGTCGTTGTTTGAGTGGTTAAATGTCTTTGAAAATGATTTTTTTGATGAATTTCTGATTTGAAAATTTTTTAATTTTGAAAAGCAACACCCAAGAAATAAGATTTATTTTATTTTAATCACATAAGCGCACTGCATGTACACTTATGGAATATAAGAAGCACGGGTTGTGATGCAAAGTAATCACAAGCCTTTGAATGAATATAAAGTAATTCATTCCATAGAAAAATAAATTTTCCGTTGTGAGGTCAAGTTTTCTTTTGAAATACTTGCCTTTAAGATGATGACCTGGTTGCTATCCGAAATAATAGCAAGCCATTTTTGGCATGTTTTAAAAGCTTTTGAACTTCTGCTCGAACTTCATTTACAGCCTCGCATCATTATTAAATGACATTTCTATGGCCGTAAATGTTATCGATTTTCAAAAGACATGCCAGAGATACATATTTTTATATTTTTCTGATTTTTTAATTTTTTTAATTTTGTTTTAAAAAAAATTATATTAAAAGAAAATATTTTTTTGTTTTTATGTTTTCTTATGTACATATGATACTGGATATACAACGAGTAACCACCATTACTCGTCATATTTCTCTTTTAGACGTTTTAGCGTTTCCGAAGACATGCTTCTCAATCCTAGCTTCTCGATCAAGAAATTGAATTTTTCTCTTGGCAAGGGTTGGTAAAGATGTCAGCTAGTTTATATTTCGTTCGAACAAAGTAAAGTTCCACAATTCCATTCTCCACCTGCTCCTTTATAAAATGGTAGCGTACATCGATGTACTTTGCTCTTGAGTGTTGAACGTTGTTGCAGCATAAAGCAATCGTTCTCTTGTTGTCACAGTACAAAGAAATCTTGTTGAATTGAAAGCCATAATATGTTAGTTGTGAACGCATCTATAGGATTTGAGCACAACACCCAGAGAAGGCAATATATTCAGCCTTTGTACTCGAGATGGCAGTGCTCTTTTGCTTTTTGGACGACCAGTTAACAAGTTCGTCACCTAAGAACTGAGCGCTTCCTGATGTACTACGTCTAGTATCCTTACACCCCGCATGATCGGCATCTGCATATGTTGTTAGTGACATATCGGTGTCCTTCGAGTACTAGAGACCCATGTTGATGGTTCCCTTAAGGTATCAAAAGATCCATTTCACCGCTTGTAAGTGCTTTTCGATAGGCTTTGCCTGATACCGAGCACATAAGCAAACTGCATAAATATGGTCTGGTCTATTGGATGTCAGATACATAAGGGATCCAATCATGCCATGATAAAGTGTAACATCAACTGGTTTCCCCTGTATATCTTTATCCACTTTACTCTTTTCTTCCATAGGCGTGTCTACATAATCACTAGTTAGCATACCATATTTTTTAATTACTTAATAAGCATATTTTGACTGGTTTAGAAAGATGCCTCTGAGACTTTGAGAAATTTGTAATCTTAAAAAGAATGACATTTGCCCCCATCATCGACATCTTGAACTTAGTGGTCATCAGATTAGCAAACTAATTACACATAGCAGTATTAGTAGATGCAAATATTATATTATCAACATAAATTTATACCAGCAATAAGTCGTTTCCTGCTTTCTATGTAAAGAGTGTTAGATCCACTGCACCTTTAGAGAAATGTTGTGAAATGAGGAAACTTGACATCATGTCGTACCATGCACGTGGTGCTTGTTTGAGACCATAAAGAGCCTTTTTAAGCTTGTAAACATGCGATGGGTTATCCTGATCAACAAATCCTTCTGGTTGAGAAATGTAGACCTTTTCTTTGAGCTCTCCATTTAAGAAAGCCGTTTTGACGTCCATTTGGTAGATCGTCATATTCTTATGAGTGGCAT
Source organism: Tanacetum coccineum (assembly GCA_026074375.1). Lineage (NCBI taxonomy): Eukaryota > Viridiplantae > Streptophyta > Magnoliopsida > Asterales > Asteraceae > Tanacetum > Tanacetum coccineum. Next base: position 7,497 of record BQNB010194330.1, read on the forward strand.
TTGCTATGAAGATACAGATGGCCTCTATTCTAGCAACCGGTGCAAATGTTTCCTCAAAATCGATTCCCTCTTCTTACCTGAATCCTTGAGTAACTAGTCTAGCCTTATTTTTTAGTACCTCGCCAAATTCATCCATCTTGACCTTATAAATCCATTTTAGTTTGATCAATAACACTTTATCTGGACATGACACCAATTCCTAAACTTCTAGCCTTTCAAATTCATGAATTTCTTCTTGCATTGCATCGATCCATGAGGGTTCTCTCATTGCTTGTTTGAAGTTCTTTGGTTCTACAAAAGTTAGGAAGGCATCGAAATAACACCACATGGCATTAGTTTCAAGTTGTTTTCTCGTAGATACAGAGCGAGAAGGATCGTCGATCACGTTTTCTATAGGATGATCCTTAGTCCATCTACCAAGGTGTTCAAATAGAGTGTGGGTTTGTCTCACATTTGATGATGATCCTTGAGAAGTCGAGTCTTCATGAAGATATTCATGAAGTGGATCATCACAAAAAATTGGTGTTTTTGGTGATTCTTCAAAACCTTGAGAAATGTTTGGAGAATGTTCTTGTTCTTGTATTGATGGAATACTTGTTGATGGAGCGTCCTGGTTAATGAAAGTTAACACAAAAGAATCGGCTAAAACTACAACTCTCGGAGCAACAGCTTCTTAAACTGGAGAAACAACAATTGATGGAGGATTGAAGTATTCATCGAACACAGGTTAAAATAAGCGATCCCAATCATCTCATTTTGGTGGAATACAAGGTTGTTGAGAAACAGGGTTTGAAATGAGTCATGGACTGGATGTAGCAGGAGTCATAGAATGAAGCCCGGGTCCTAAACTGAATTGTTCAGAAGCCATAGTTGTCAGCTCATCGAATGTCACATGAATTATTTCTATAATTTTCTGGGTTCTTTTGTTTTAGATTCTGAAAGCTTTCTTTGCGGGCGCGTAACCAACAAAAATACCAAATGTACTTTTTGCAACTTAATTATTACCCCAGTCGTCATTAACATTGTAGGATAACAGTAGTGAAACCAAAGAACTTGAAAAGAATGATAAATCCGGTTTCTTATCTTGCATAAGCTCATATGGAGTTTTGTTGTATCGAAGGCGGATTAAAGAACGATTTTGGGTGTAACATGTTGTATTGATTGCTTCGGCCCATAAAAATAATGGAGCTTTATAAAATATTAACATTGTATGAGCAGCTTCTACAAGAGTTCGGTTTTGCCTTTCGACAACGCCGTTCTGCTAAGGAGTGCGAGCAACAGATGTTTTATGCGAGATGCCAACATTTTCATAAAATTCACGAAGTGTCTGATTGACAAATTCGGTTCCATTATATGTTCGAACATTACGGACAGTGGCATTCAAATGAACTTGAATATTTTTGATGCATTTGATGATGGCCTCAGGAGCTTCATCTTTTATCCTCAAAAATCTGACCCAAGTAAATCATGAGTAATCGTCAACAATCACTAAGATATACCTTTTCCCATTAATACTCGCCATACGCATCGAGCCACACAAATCCATATGCAAAAGATATAGTTTCTCCTGGTTAGTGTCTTCAACTTTGGGTTTATGAGAGGATTTCTTGCTTTTTCCTAATGCACATGCTGAACACTAATGATCTTTCTAAAATTTAAGTCTTAGAATGCCTCGTACAAGACCATCTTTAGCTAGCTTGTTAAGAGTACCGAAGTTGTAGTCTTTGACGCTTTGGATAGAAGACAGATCAGAGATGTTTTAAGCATGTCTCAGAATCCTGAAAGTAGATCAACACCTTCTAAATTATGAATAAAGAAAGTGTTTTTCTGAAATGCGACTTCAAGATCCGAGTCGCAAAATTGACCAATAGAAAACAAGTTATGTCCAAGCCCCTTGACGTAGTATACTCTTGAGATAGTAACATTTCCCTGCTGATAGTTACCATACCTCATAATCCTTGCAATCTGGTCGTTCCCAAATCTAACTGTACCCAAAAATTTACTAACAAAGTTCATGAGTTGAGAGCGGTTTCCTGTCATATGTTTTGAACATCCGGAGTCCAGATACCAGAGAACAATCTGAACAACCTTACATGACAAGAAAAGAAGACGATGGAATATCTATAGCATTGGATCCCCAAGCATTATTGGGTTCTGAGTGGTTAGCATTCTTAGATTCTACAATCTTGGCCTTTTTACTAAAACCTACATTTTTAACATTTTTGGGTTTTCTGTTGTAGACTTTAAGCTCTGGTTTTTGTGTTTCAACTGAATAGGAAGTGGTTTTCTTAGGAGGCACTACATTAGCTGAAGTGATCCTAGTTAAAGGGCATGAGTTACCAACTATATTGAAAGTTCTGCCTGTTGGTTTCCATTTAAGTCCTACTTCAGTGAATACACGACCCGTAGGTTTCTAAATATTTTGTTTTTTATGTTTCTTAGCAGATTTAGCATGGCTATTCACATTTTTCACAAAATCAAGAAGACACATATCATGAACATCATCAAACATAGATTTCTTATAGGTAGCACACATAAGTTCGGAATTTTATTTTAACAGTGAATGCTTAACACCAATATCATGAATAGGTTCAACCACATGATTCTTTTTATTAACTTCCTAGGTTGGGCTTCTACTTTATTCTTCATGTTCCTACTTGGTGTTTGCGAGATCCTATCATTCTTTTTATTACCTGTAGGCTTTGATCCGCAATTACTAGTAGAACACTTCAATCCTGTAGGAGACAACACAGGGTGTGTTAGAATCTGATGTTTTAGACGACTCTACCTGTTTAATGTTGCTTGAGAATGTGAGAGGTTTAGCAAACCTAACTTTCTTGACATTGTTTTTGGGTGTGACGGCAACCTTTTTCGCACTAAGTTTAATCGCATTAGGGCATGTATCTCCAACATATACAAGTAACTCATGAATTCGTTGGGCATGCTTACAAGCAAAGTCTAAGTCATTATCTAAAGTTTCTTTTTCTTTAGCTTGTTCGACTGTTTCTCAAAGAATACCAACTTGTTCTTGAGTGTACTTAAGCTAGTCTATGTGAGCTTCCCTATTTTGCAATAACCTAGGAGCCAAAGGTTCTAAGTCTAGCTTGAACATGCCTGGAACAATAGTGTTAGCAGATGTTATTTGTGCAGCAATATCAATAATTTCTTTCTTTTAATTTTTGTAAATCGTTTTTCAATGATGTTATCACAAAAACCTTATCTTGAATTTGAGCTTTTAAATTCTCATTTTTAGCAGATTTTAAGTTCAGTTTATCAATTAAAGAGTCACGCTGTTCTTTAGTACGAACACGTGTCTTTTTGATTGAGTCAAACTGATCTTTAAAAACCTATTTCACATGATCAATTTCTTTAAAAAGATGCTCGTTTTCCGAAAGCAATTTTGCCACACTATTTTCCAATTCCTCATTTTTGGTTTCTATTTCACAATAATCATAATTGACATTCTCTTCCTTGGACTTTTCACTCATTCATTTTATAATTTCCTTCAACTTACAAATGGTAGTGTCTTTGTCTTGTAGCTGAGCTTTCAAATCATTATTTTCAAAATATTCTGGAATTTCAAAAGCATTTTGATTATCACAAGATTCATCTGTTTGAAAATTTTCTTGATTAAGTTGTATTGACAATTCAAGAGAAATACAATGTTTTTCAAGTTGTGAGTAACTTTTCAAAAGATCAATATGCGTATTTTGTGGTTTCAAAAGCTCAGCATCAAGATTGAAACACTTATCACAAGATTCATTTCTTTTTCTTTCCATATTCGTAGATTTACCATTCAAAGACATAAAATTCATCACAGTAAGAAGAACATCTTGAGACATGATTTGTTGTAAGAGTCGATTATTTTCCAAAAGTAGTTCTTTCTTAGCAATTTCTAAGCATTGTTTGTCCACTAAAGATTGTTGAACAATAGATTCCATTTGGTCAAAAATTGTTTGTACTTC
>BQNB010194331.1:0-11460 GCA_026074375.1 Tanacetum coccineum
GAGATACATAACTCATATGTATTTTTCGACTTGTTTGGTTGAGCAAAATCAAACTAAAGGGGCGTTTGGATTAACTCATAGGTTAATATAATTAAGTCGAGTTAATCGTTACCCTACATTGTAAACTCATAGGCACACACATTAACACATTTGTGCTTAACATTTTTTTATATATCAAACCAAGTTTAATTGTAACTTTTCTTATTAGGGAAACATGCCTAGCAAGTATGCCGAGGACTATAAAAGAACACGATCATACATTCTAACAATTTCACATGAATATAGCCATAACCATCCCTTAAAACACATATTCAAAAACCTTGAAAAATGACATATTCATGAGGGTCGGGTGGTCTATGATGATTTCACAAATTTTAATTATGTTCGGTCTTTGTTCGGTCTAATCAACTTTGAGTGTCTCATTGACATCAATGAACAAGTGTGTCCTCGTTTTATTCTTGAGTTCTATAGTCAATTTCATCTCTCCCACAATGATGATGGGGAAATCTTTGTTGAGTTTATGTTTCAAGATCAATACTACTCTTTTTCTCTTGAAGAGTTCGCTATAATTCTAGGGGTACCATGCGAAGGCGCATGTGTGTTCACCGACAAGTGGGCACTCTATGAATTAGCAAATTGTCTTCCCGGAGATGGTCCATACCAAACATTTCTTCCATCTCTGGATGATATCATTACTCTTATCCATGTCGACCGTGAAGGTCTTGTCACTCGTGTCCGTCACAAGAAGGAAATTAATGTTCAAGAATATTAAATCCTTACTCGTGAAATTGACCCAACTTTCAAAGATATTGAAATCATTCTTCGAGAAAATGTTTTTGGGCTAGGGAGAAATAGAGATCATGTGCCGGCTTGTCTATGCTTCATGATTTACTGCATTGCCAATTCTCTGAACTTCAATCTAGCCTACTTTATGGCTAAGAGAATGGAATGGGTATCTAGACAATCAAACCTCATTCTTCCTTATGGTATGTTCTTGACCAAAATTCTCACCCATATCCTCAATGAAAATCCTGAATTACAAAATCCTTCCTATGTCTTGTACGATCGTGTCATGGAACCTCTTTCCTCTTCCCAAGAGCGAAAGCCTAGAAGGGACCGTGGCACGAGAAAAGGTCGTACCTCTACTTCTTCAACTCCCGCCTTCGGTGAACCATCTTCATCTCATCCCACAAATGATGATGAAGATGTTGATCACAATGAAGGTACCTCGCATGCAAGTACTCCTTCCCCCGTTAGTTATGTCAACTCCCTTACCAATCAAGTTCCTCAAGTCTTTCAAAATCCACCTAATATTGATCCTCATCTTGAACCATTCTACACCCGCCAAACCGAAATCATCAACCGTCAAGTCCAAATACGAGATGAGCATCGTGGTGGAGTAAGGTCAATCGGAAAAAGTCTTCGAAGGTTGTGGAGGAACTTAATTCTACCTTCTCCACTAATCAAAGGAGTTAAAGGGCATAGATCGCTTTCTATGATTAACACCAGTTTCACACATATACACACACACCAACCACCACCAACCACCGTAGCAAACCCTAGCCGCTATTATGCCAAATTGATCAAAATCAACACTATTCATATGACAAACGAAGACTCAAATTATCACTATCTAAAGGTGATCATGCCCCAATCGTCTTCATTGTTAGTTTTCTATCAAAATAAGCTATGAAATGTTGATTATGGTATATATCTATTTTTTAGGTAGATGTTGCTTATTTAAGTTTTTTAGGTTTTGTTGCTTATTTCTTGATATATGAGTAGATGTTGCTTATTTATGTTGCTTATTTTGTTGTTTGTTTTGAATATAATCAGTAAATCTGTTCTAATTTAGGTTCATATCTTTTTAGTTTTTTTGCTTATTTTGGATATAACTAGTAGATTTTGCTTATTTGGATATAATCAGAAAATGTTGGGAAAGTCAGTGTCTGATTTAATCCTAACATTAACATTGGTGATGTTACGAAGTCTGGTATAGGAACCAAGTGTGGTGTTGTAAAGTCTGGTGTTGGTTGCAAAGTGTGGCAATAATGTGTTTGGTGTTGTTGCGAAGAGTCTGGTGGTGATGTTGTGACGAATAAGGGGCGTCTAGGGGTGATGTTTTCAGGGATAAAGCGTCTAATGATGATGTATTGTGTTATGATTGTTGATTAATTCTTTTTTCATGCTTATGTATTTACCTAAAAAAATTTAGCTTTTGTATTTAGATTCAGCGAAGTTCGATCGCTTTCCCGTTGTTCGCACTCATCCAGCTATCAGAGGATGGACTTTAACTTTAATGAGACAAAGACAGAAGCTAGAACTTGAAGAACATGTGCTTGGGCTTTTCGAACTTCATAATGAATGGACTGATGTTGAGCTTCAAGGGAATGAAGGTTTTATTGTTGCTGGTTCTATGGTAACTCCAGAGAAAGAGGTTCAGTTAATTTTTTTGGTTTTTCATTGTGTTTCTATTTAAGCACGTGTGATTCTTGAAGAATTACATGTGATTTTCTAATTGAATCACACAGATTCACATGAGATTTTTAAGTAATCCATATGATATAAGCTATTCCTATGTGATATAATCTATTCTTATGTGACTAACTATAGTAATACATTTTGATTAACTACAGTATTTGATTAAAGAAGTTGAAGAAAAGCTTTCTATTGTTTGTGCTGAAAGAGTTTTCTACAAGAGTGTCTGATGAAAGCTAGTGAAAATTATCGTGGTGATGGAAAGTTTTTTGAACTTCACCAAAAGTATGCTGAAGTTTTCAAAAATCCAGTTGAAATTGGTTATTTTGAAAGTAGTTCAGATGATGGAAATGACGGTGATGGGATTGATGACGATGGTGGAAATGACGGTGATGGGATTGACGACGATGATGACGATGGTGGAAATGATGGTGGAAATGGTGATGCTGATGACGATGGTGAAAATGACGACGATGTTGGTCATGTATTTAGCAAAGAGTTTGACAAGCCGCCATCTGATAGCAGTTAGAAATAGGGAGCAACGTGAATCCAGCTAAGCATCAAGGGTAGAACAATATATTTTGATTTGTTGATAAAAACATTTTCATGTTAAAATAGTTCAGTTGATCGATGGTTAGCATCTTATGTAATAGGCAGTATTAGTTTCATTATGGTAAACAATTTAAGTAATATGGAGTAGTAATATGAGTTTAGTCTCACCCGGGCCTCTTGTCTTTCCCTTTTTTTTTTTTGAAAACTTTGAAAAGCAAAGTTGTTAAGCTCGTGGGGCTTAACAACTTTGTCAACTACAAGTTTTTATGAAAAGCACTGAATAAGCTTAAAAATAAGCTTAAAAGTGACAGAAATGCTTAAGATGGGCTCAAAGGCTAAATGGCTAAGACATTTTGGACTTGTGGTCGTTTTAAGCTAAAATTTGGACAAAAAGCTAAAAGGAGGTCCTAAGCTAACCTAATAAGCACTAAAAAGCTAGAGCTAAATAAGCTGAAAAAGCTTTAGTGGACAGAAAGTCTAAAGTCAGCTTAAAAGGCAAAAGTGCTAAAGTTTTGGGCTTGTGTGCACAACTTAAGCCAAGGTAAAAGGAAAATAAGCAAATACAGCTTACCACACTGACCTAAAAAGCTATTAAGAGCTAAAATGAGCTAGTGACATAAGCTAAATAAGCATAAAGAAAAATAAGCAATCCCTACACTAGAGCTAAGTAAAAACAGGTCAAGCCCCAAGTTTGGCCTTAAAAATAAGCTAACAAACAAGCTCACTAAGGTCTGAAACTTTGAGAGCTTATACAAGAGGTTATAAGCTCTTTGAATAAGCCAAGGACTTGGGCTTTAGGACACAAAAAGACAAAGAAAAAGGGGCTCAAAATCTATTTTAAAGCTAAAACTCCTAAAACCTTTTATCTACTTTTACTTAATCCAGCCTAATAAAACTATTTTAAAACTAAAACTTGCAGCTTATTAATGGAAATAAGCCACTTTCTCACCTAGCTTATTATACTAACATTGACAGTTTTGAAAGATAAACTGATATTACACAAATTTATGCAATGAAAATTTAAAACAGCTAAATAACAAAGCCCTAAACTAATTGTTTGCAAAGATTTGAACAGAATTAAAATAAATAAGCTCTAATATCTTACGCTATCAAAAGTAATCTAAATGAAAATTAAAGAAATGAAACCTTGATTTTTTCGTAGTCTCTGTCACAGAGCCACCTTGTAGAAGTGAGTGGCATTAAAACATACCTAATAGGCCCTTGTCCTATAACCAATGAGCTTAAAGCTCAATAAGCTCTTAACAGCTTATTACCTCCTTGTTGCTTCAAAATGAATCTCATGAATTCAAGTTATCATGTTTTGCTTATCAATGAACAAAGAGATGGAAGAGATACTTTTTTACCAAGGTTTGACTTATATTGAGCTTAAAAACAGCATAAGCTCAAAAGAGCTTATGAGAGCTTATGACAGTAAAAACAGCTTAATTTTTGAAATTAAAGAACAAAGAAGCTGAGAATAGGCTTTTATTAATCAAATGTAAAGGTACAAGCTTAAAAGAAAATTGCTTAAAAATAAGAAAAATACAAACTTCAACTTAAAAAAAAAACTGTTAGCCACAATGGCTTTACAAAGCTATATATAGGAAAACGACTAGGTCTTCTTTGTCTTTTCTTTTTGTGCTTTCTTGTAGACACACAAACACAGGTGTGTTTGTTTTGTGAGGGGGAAAGCAAACAAATCATGGCCTTCAATTCTTCAAAAGTCAATCTTGGCCGTTGGATGAGGTTTGGGGAATTGTGGGATTGCCAAATGGGATTAGGGTTTTAGTGGAGGAGGGGGGAGAGGTTTGACCATGGTGGTGGTGATAGTCTACAGGGTAAAAACGGGTTTGTAAACCCGTGAGTTGTTTTGGGGGGAAGACAATGGCGGGAAAAGTTGTTTGGGGGAGACAGAGTGTGGGTTTGGAAGATTGGCACAAATGGTCCCTCTAGGTTATAACTTTCATTGCACGATTCGTCCTTGTGTTGTTATAACTTTTGGGACTTGGCAAAACAAGTCCCTAAGAGTTATATAACTCTTTGCAATACTCGTCCTTGGTGGTTAATAGTTAGGGACTTTGGCAGTTTTGGCCCTCGTAGTGTATCTTTGTAAAAATGGCAGTTTGGCCCCTTGTCTTTCTTTTTCTCTTTTCTTCTTTTTCTTATATAAATTACAAGATTTCAGGTTTGGCAATTTTAACCCTCAAACTTATATTTCTTCACATGTTGACTTTTGGATTTGTCGGGGTTGACTTTGACTTTGACCAGTTGACTTTTCTGTTGACTTTTTGACTTGATTGACTTTTCGGCTTCGATTTGGCTTTGTCTTTTACAGTCTTTTCCATTCCGAGTCCGGTTTTGTCGTTTTGGCTTTGTTTTTCGTCTTTTTCTTAGATATCCGTTCCTGCACAACACACTTAGCAAAACAAGCATATATTTGGCATTTTAAGTCCGTTTTTGGTTATTTTAGCTCGTTTTTAAAGGTAAAAGGTATGTGTAATTAAGCACATACCAGAGACAAAGACAGAAGCTAGAACTTGAAGAACATGTGCTTGGGCTTTTCGAACTTCATAATGAATGGACTGATGTTGAGCTTCAAGGGAATGAAGGTTTTATTGTTGTTGGTTCTATGGTAACTTTAGAGAAAGAGGTTCAGTTAATTTTTTTTGGTTTTTCATTGTGTTTCTATTTAATCATGTGTGATTCTTGAAGAATTACATGTGATTTTCTAATTGAATCACATGTGATTCAATCAAAATCACATGAGATTTCTAAGTAATCCATATGATATAAGTTATTCCTATGTGATATAATCTATTCTTATGTGACTAACTATAGTAATACATTTTGATTAACTACATTATTTGATTAAAGAAGTTGAAGAAAAGCTTTCTATTGTTTGTGCTGAAAGAGTTTACCGTACGTCCTTCTTGAAGCGACAAAGTGTTAAAGTTAAAGAAATTCAAGAAAGATGCATTATTAAAGCTTTTCAAGTTTATCAAATCAAGAAAGGTATGAGCATGTCGGTCCAGAAGTCACAAGTTCACGAGAAGGCAAAGTTTACAAGATGGCAAAATGAGATTGTGCTTGGTTGATGATTTCAAGAAGCTCAAAGATCACATTCATGTCAAGACAAAAGAAGTGGCTCAAATCCAAAGTCAATGATCACTACATCAAATCATAAGTTAATGATTGAAGTTAAAGACTACGAGCTCAAGACCGAAGTGAAAGCATAGTATCCTAAGTTTAAATTTTCGTAAATTGGAGTGACCTCCCTTAGGGGGAGATTGTTAGAAATACGAAAAAGTGTCGGTCACTTCCAATATAATTAGTCATAGCTCGTAGTAAGTTATTAAGTTAAGTTAGAAAGCTAACCAGGCCAAAGGCCCATAGACAAGCCCACTTAGGGTCCATGGCTGTCCAAGTAAGGCATATATAAACCCTCTTCACACATGGAGAGGGTGTTGGTTGTTCATTTGTCACATTTTCACCAAGCTAAGATTATCATCTTTCTTTCTCTCTCTAAGTGTTCATCCAATCATCTCTTTCTCTCTCTAAAACTCTAAGTGAATCAATCCATACTTGTGTTAAGAGATTCTACACAATATATTTTGATTTGTTGATAAAAACATTTTCATGTTAAAATAGTTCAGTTGATCGATGATTAGCATCTTATGTAATAGGCAGTATTAGTTTCATTATGGTAAACAATTTAAGTAATATGGAGTAGTAATATGAGTTTAGTGTCTTTTGAAATATCTCTCTTTATGTTTGTTATTTTTCAAATTTTGTTTAGACGAATCACATGTGATTTTTTAAGGATCACATGTGATTTTTGTAAGGATCGCATGTGATTTTTGATAGTAATATCAATATCAAATTTATCTTTTTAAGTTAGTTATTTTTAAAGTTTTGTTTAGACGAATCACATGTAAAAGACACAATTGATTTTTATAACTAACAAATATTTTTTATTGAGTGCATTTTTTATTCAAGTAAATAAGATGTTCTTTATTCAAGTAACTAACAAATATTTCAAGTTTAGTGTCTTTGAAATATATTCAAGTAACTAACGAATCACATGTATCACATGTGATTTTAGAAGAATCACATGTGATTTTTGATAGTAATATCAAATTTATCTTTGTGGTAGATGATTTTTGAAAGGCGTCGGACTAAGCTTCCGAAGTCAAAGGTGTCGACTGATGTGACTGATAAGCCTGTTATTGATGTTGTTTCGGAGCCGGCAGTTAAGCCGGTTGTTGAGATTCAAATAAAATCACATGAGATTTAAACAAAATCACATGAGATTCAAAGAGAATCTCATGGTATTCTAACCGAATCTGTGAGGTTTTTCGATTCACGATCTCAGGAGGTCGGAGATGATGAAAATAAATGAAATCCGTTTTAGAGAGAGAAAGTAGTTATTATTGAATGATTAGTGAAAATTACAATTATGCAGTGTTTTGAAACCCGGTTCAACCCGGCCGGGTCAACCGGTTAAACCGGTTCCGGCCAAAAAAACGGGTCAAATTAAACCGGGTTTCATATTTTCAAAACCCGGTGTTTGACCGGGTTTGGAGTGACCCGGGTCAACCCGGGTCATGAGACCCGGCCGGGTTTCGGTTTTTTCGTATTTTTTTATAAATAAGTGTTTCGGTTTTTTCGTATTTTTTTATAAATAAAACATGTATAATTGTTTATATTTGACGACGTAATTTTAATTTTACATGTTATATTTTGTTAATAAATAGTCTTTACGGCTTTATATATGAATATTTCATAATTTATTACATTAATTTCTTTCTAATTATGAAAATATATATATCATATTATTATATATATATATATATATATATATATATATATATATATATATATATATATATATATATATTTCTCTATATATTTGGATTACGGGTTGTACCCGGCGGTCAACCGGTTGAACCCGGTAAGGTGAATAGGACCGGGTCGATTTCAAAACCCGATTTTTTCAAAAACATCATTGCAATTATGAGGTTCAACCTCTAAGGAAGAGATTAGAGGGGGTATTTTATTGTCTAAAACACAAGCATCTCTTGGGCTAATTACACTTCTAGTCCTCTGTGCTTTAGTTCTATTTAGAAAGATTGTAATTTCCTATATTAGTCACCATATTTTTAATTCATAACAATATTCCCCCAATATGGTGGCCATACGTGCATCTCTTACAATGTATCCTACAAGTACATTTAAAATGCTTAAGTTTGGGGGGGGGGGGAAAATCATCTTTCCATTACTTGCAGAGATACAATGTAATTTTGTCATAAATGAGTTATCTTCCCCCCAGTTCATACTACATGTCTTCAAGCAGCTTTCTTCATCTACTTCTTTTTGTCAAAGTTTCTGAATCAGCTTCCCCCCAAACCAACATCCGTATCATAAGCAGATTTTGAAACTGTGATATAGCTTCATAGAAGAAGAAGTAGAAGTTGAAGTTGAACAGTGGATGAGAATCAGAGAAGTAGTAGAAGAAGAAGAAGAAGCCAACCACATCAAATAGAACTGCTTCTGTTCTGATAAATATCGTTCAAGGGATATCATGCAAGGAATCAACAACATCTTCTCACGTATGCACATACTTCACACACTAACCATCTTGAGGTTGCAAAGGCATTAATCCTTCTCCATAGATTGAAGCGACTTAAAAGATACGAAAGTAAGAATTGAAAGGTGAGATAAAGTACACATTTCTTCCCCCTGATTAATGCAATCTATCGAATACTTCCTTTTCTTCCCCTTGATTGCATTCGATGACATCAATAATAAATCATAATTGAGTACGCCTATATTCGAGAAAGAACAAACTTGTGTGAGAAGTAGAATAATGTTGGTTACAGAATAAGAATCAACAAGCCGTTAACCAACCTCTAATTTGTGTACCATCTCTAAACTTGTTCAATTCCTAACTCGCCATTATGTAGGCTATTATGTAATTACCATGATGGAGTAACTCTCATTTGACATACTCGATACTGAATGTAACAGTCCCCCCAAAGTTGTGGACTTAAGCTTTGTACTAGCCGAAAGAATTCTTGAACTTTCCTCAACTAGAGTCACTGAGCACTTCTTAGTAACTTCTTAAGTGATAGCTATTTTGTGGAGTAAAGAGGGATAGAATCACAGAGTAACCAGAATTCAATTCTTCTTGACTTATATATATGCTCGAACAAGTCATCATTTCTTGCAGAGGTAGAAAGGCCAGAAGTTGAATAAGTACATCTGTACCATCCCGTATAGTAATTATGATCAACCCGTAGTCATTTCATTGCGATTAAATCTCGTTTCTTTGATCTTGTATTAGAGAAATTTGGGCGAGAATGGCCTTTTGAACAGTTTTCGTGAATCTTTATCCGGATCGTTTTAAGCAATAAGTGATGTTTTTGTGTTTGAAAATTTAACAAAAATTCAGCCCTTTAGCATTTTAAGCTTCAAAATTTGGTATATTTTGCTCAACCCAATAAATTTTCGATGTAACTAGCATTCAGTCCATGTCAATTTTTGATAGAGGCTCAAGTTATCACAATCAAACAAGAATACGAGCCTATCAAATGTCGTCATATGTGACACTCAGCCCATGTATTCAACAGTGGTATATATCTCATAACCCTAAGACACATATGTCATAACCAACGCTCCCATCTAACATATCACAGATCTCAAAACACTGATTTTCTCTCATCCCACTTTTCATCCGCCTCATCTCTTTTCTTCAGTTACCATCAAAGATCAAACCTAGTAGTTACCATCCTTACGTTTCTCAAACAATCAATACTAAAGGCTAACTACTTTAAGTATTTTGAATTATCTGCTTGTGTCATCGTCACTTCAAGAACTGCTTTATGATCTTGCTCAATAATGTCACGGGTAGGTTTGTTAGATTTGTTGTCACGTTTTTAGAACCGAAACAAAGAAACGAGTATAACAAAGTTGTTATAGTTCTTTCTTTATTTTTGAAAATTTTCACAGATCTATGATGTTTATTTCCCCGTGTTATCGATCTTGAAAGATCTTGTCTTGAACACAAACGGGTGTATACTGAGATCTTAATTTGTTTTCTTTTTTGATTTCGAGACTAGTTGTGGTGATGGTAGTGGCTTGTTGGTTTGAGGCTGATATAGTGTAGAAGGAGGATGGGATTAGGTTTAGAATAGTGGATTTGTTGATTGTTGAGTGATGTTGTGGTTGTTTGTGTCAGGATCTGTTGTAACTCATTCTCGATGTCGAATTTGTAACAGATGATTTAATTAAGGCTTGGATACAAATTCGGTACAAGAATGTTGTTGTATTTGTTGTAGCAGTTAAAACATAGATCTGAACACTTTTCATTTGATTCTTGTTAAAAACCATTTTCGGAAACTAAGTCTGAAACTCGGAATAAGCAGTTAGAATACCGAGTTTAACCGTTTGACCATTCAACTGTCGAGTTTGACCTGTTCCGAATTTGTTACTTATCGAATTTATATGTTGACCAGATTTGAAAATGATGTTTGTCGAAAATTAGCAGCATTTAACTGATTTTTAACCGACCGAAAATTGAACAAATCTTGCGATAAAACCGCAAGCAGTCAATTTCGATTGAATCAATCACAAGATAAGCATAACTAATACTGCTGTAATAATCTAAACACAAATAAGCTACTGAATAAGCTGTAAAACAATCAGAATCTAAACCGAATAGGCTGAATAAGCTGACCTAAATAGAATAACCGAATCTGGACTAAATATGATCGAATAAGCTGCTGGACTGAATCTGGACTAAAATAAGCTCAAATAAGCCAGAATAAGCTGAACCGAATAAGCACTAAAACATCATGAATCACTCCTGCAACTCTGATACCACTTGTGAGGTTTCTCGATTCACGATCTCGGGAGGTCGGGGATGATGAAAATAAATGAAATCCATTTTAGAGAGAGAAAGTAGTTATTATTGAATGATTAGTGAAAATTACAATTATGAGGTTCACCCCTCTAAGAAAGATTAGAAGGGGTATTTATAGTCTAAACACAAGCCATCTTTAGGCCAATTACACTTCTAGTCCTTGTGTTTAAGACTATAAGGAAACTAATGTAATTTCCATATAGACACCATATTTTTAATCCAAACAAGATCTACTTTGTTCTCTTTTGCTTTTGACCGTTTCAGAATCTTTCTTAATTACTTCTTCATAAACCTTCAAATTTCCAATGAGTTCGTCAAGTGATAGAGTTGTTAGATTCTTTCATTCTTCAATCGCCGTGACTTTTGCACGCCATTTAGGATGTAATGCCCTAAGAAATTTCCTAACACAATTCTTGCTAGAAAAACCTTCATCAAGTGGTTTTAGACTAGTAATAATAGTGTTAAATTTAGCATAGGCATTATCTATTGATTCCTCTTCCGAAATCATG
>BQNB010194333.1:0-11460 GCA_026074375.1 Tanacetum coccineum
ACTAGGAGAAGCAATCTAGGGAGTAATACATGATTAAATAAACACAGTCTTTTATCCTATTGTTATCATCATTAGCTTAGTTAATATTTAGTTTAATAGCTAAAACCAAACCACCTCTCCAATATATGATTTTACCTGCTTTCATAAAATATAAAATACAAAAAGAATCTTCTTTCAACCCTTAAAAGTCTGTTAGACCGTGATCAAGCCTTCCCAACCTATTTCTCTAGTGAACGATAAACAACCCCGAGTCTTGCCTATACTACACTACAACGATTAGGTGCACTGCCCAGGGAGTTGTAAAACTTCTCATGTAGAAGTCCTACAACGACCGCGCATCAAGCTTCCAACCAAATATCAAATTAATTGGTTGAAAAAAATATACAATGCTTGCACAAATATTAAAAGAGGAAAATAAACTCTTTATGATGCATATTAATTGCAAAATTGACATCAAAACATCAATTGCACTTATTTATGGTACTTAAGGACCAATTAATTCTTAGAGAAATGTGCAAAAACAATTTAAGTAATATGCGTCCAGAATGATTTTGATCCATATAAGGATTCATTCAGTTTGATCAAATAGAGTTATTGAGAACTTTATTAATTGCTTCTAGAAGTTGAAGTTGCTAGAAATGGTTGAGGCATTATAGATCCTTTATGGAATATGAGAGCTCTAATAAACCCAATTTTAAGAAAAAGGTAAATACTTCTATGTAGTTTATCTCATAAAATATCAATAAGATATTTACATCTACCTCGAGACAATATGTCTCTTAATAATTAACTTAATGTTTTTGTGAATTTATTTATTTCACAATTCATGTATTAAAGCACATAACTTTATAGCTCTTATTTCGGTTTCGCACAAAAACTGATGTATATCAATAGCTTTTACACATTGACGTGTATGAACTTCACGTTCTAATACTTTTCATATTTGCAAGAGTTTGCTTCTTTTCATGTTGGCCAATCATTTTGTTAAGTACACTTTTAGACAATAATTGATTTATGATCCTCATTATGCAATTAGCAAATGATGTATTGTATGTAGACAAATTTATTGACGTCGTTTTGTTTCGATTCCATATGATTCTAGACATGCTAGAATTTATTGAGATCTCATTTTCTACCTGAGGTTCTTTGGAACCTTCATGCCTAGTGTCTCTTTGTGAGACTATTATGGGGTCTTTCATACCTAGAACAACCATCTCGTTTTCATGCTCTATATTTTTCACCGAGGATTTTATTTGAAATCGATTAGTCTACTATGCTTGAGGTATGTCATAATTAAATAGTGTCCTTGAGGGACAACATATAATAGGAGCATGAGTAGCTAAAATTTTGTTTTTGGCCAATGTTTATATATGGCTATTACATTATGCATTGAATAATAAATTCATAAAATTTCTTTCGAGGATCAATAGAATATGATAATTCATTCTAAATTTGCAGCTACTTCTCTCCTGAAGGAATTATCCTTCTTCTATATCCCGTATATGTGCATTTAGGTGGACTAATTTAATTATGTAACGCACACAAAAATTGAAATGAGATATGTTTGGTTTATAACCAAAACCAATTAAAAAAAGAGGATTTATAATAACATGTTGGCATGATGCTAATTTTTGTTGTTGTGTGTATTATAGCATAGCCCCATATAACAACAAATAGCTTTTCTCTCAATATCATTGAAAATTTAGAAGTTTTTTATCGGATATTCATGATGAAATACTTACTCTAGAATGTTAGACTCGTATTGAGCTATTAATCATGCAAACTTGAGGTTACGATTTGATGACCATTTAGACGATGTATCTATTTTAAACTCTAAAATGGTTTATAAAATGGATTTGTATGCCTACATATATCCACTTGTTTTCTTTCTAGAAAATTGAGGGACTGAGTCTCCAATCTAGTTGATAGATGAATAAATCAACTTCTTTTGAAAGATAACAACATTAAATTGAAGAATCTTATTCTTCAATAGTTTTCGCATCATTAATGACTCAGGATGGTAGAACCGGTCATGCCAACAAATATTAAAATTATGTCCCATAAACATGTTGTGGCTAGTGATTATATTTCACTAATTTATGTATAATGCATGTCGAGGAAGATGCAAGAGAATATAATGCATCATTTATATGAAAGTTCTTTCCGCATGCAATTTTATATTTTCTTTACAGAGCATATAAATCTCAAAATGTGTTAGCTTAGATTCTTACATCTAAGAATATAGTGTGTAATTTCATTGAGACACTTGTATTTTGCATACATCACATTTTCATTTGCTATGTTGTTATTTTGCTACTACTAGTGTTTGGTATTTTTTCATATTACTTCGACCATACATATGATCTTTGAGTTTATCATTATATAATCACATCCACTAGAGGAAATAAACATCTTATGTTGATCATTTTATTACATTCACTTGAGGAAATGGATATCTTTATGATGATCATTTCATCACATTCACATGAGAGAATAGAGATCTTTATGTTGATCATTTCATGTTATTTGATTCTTTTGAGAGAATCATCATAAAACTTATAACAATAATGTGAGGTTATGTTATTTTGATTCTTTTTAAAAGAATCATGACAGAACTTGAGGTTCTAATCTTTTTCGAACATAACATGAGGTTATGGTCCAGATTATTTTTGAAAGAGTCACATTAGAACTTGAGGTTCTAATTAACATAACATGAGGTTATGTTACTTTGATTTTCTTTATGTAATTATAATAGAACATGAAAAACAAGTATGATAAAAAAAATGTTATCATAAATATTTCATTCATGTACATTGATATCACAATTAAATAAAGCAAGAGAATAAAAAAAATGCATAAAACCAATTAAACATAAGTAAATATTAAGAAATGAAAATTACAATGATAAACCTTGGGGTTCTATTACAACAATATAAGATTATGTTATTTGATTCAGATGGGTGGTTTAATCCCAAGCAAAACCCGAGCCCGGGTCCTAGTTAAATATCCCGCACGTCACTTTTAAGTGTCGGGTGGTATATAAAGGAACTCTTTCCACTTAGAATAGTTGTCAGTTGTTTCCAAAATAATATCCTAAAATATCTATTCCTTTTCTCTCTCAATCTCTCTCCTCTGTTTCTCTTCTTCTAAACAAATCTAATTCTCTTCTCATTTTATAGTTCCGATTACTGATATGAAGAACGACATTCAATTGGGTACTTTAGAATTTGTACGGATTCCCAATAAAACACTTCCACTTCAATCATTAACTATGTTAATTACAACCTTGTGTTGCTGGATTAAGATAACAGCTCAAGGTCCGCGTTTCTCAATGTTCAAATGACGTTTGAGCAACGCAGTTCAAGCCTCGTTCTTCATCAAATGACCTTTCTTGATCATATCGTCAAAGAACTTGTGAATTTCAAAGACCACTAGCTATGTTTTTGGATTTCATGAGACAGTCAAGTTCAATAGTTGTTCCCAAAAGTTGTTCGCCATAAGCAAACAGAGCACTAGTACAATCACGACCAAAGAGTTTGGGAATTACTATATTACTCTTTGACACATCGCAATGCGTGTGAGGAAACAGGTATATATATACAAATACAAAATATCTAAAAAATAGAAAAAATTTCTCAAAAAAAAGATTCTGTCTGACTATGTCTCTTCGGATCGAGTAACATTTCTCAGTGCTTGGTTGATATGTATTATGCTCGGGTTTGTTTTTTGTGGGAGAGGGTATGGGGTCTTGAGTTTTACTATTAGACTAAGGGTGTTGTAAAATGAATGGTTTATTGAGCAAGAGTTTGCAATAGAATAGTTGCTAAAAATGTTCGCTTTTGTTGAAGAATTGTCTAGATGGCTTATGATGGCAAATGTCAGTACAATAACAACGGACTTCAAAATAACAGGAAGCATTTTTATAAACTTAATCTCCAAACGAAGAAGTTAATGTTTCTCTGGCTGGAGCTTTTTGTTCTTTACAAGACATTCATGTCTTTAGCTCAGGATAAAGGACTTAAGATAGTGTTCGAGTTTCGAGTGCGCATTACATTAGCGTTAGAAGAGAAGTCCTCTAACATTTAGTTTTTCAATAGTTTGAACATAATTTTGCAGAAATGTATTTATCGGGATGACAATTTAATTAATTATTTTCAGTAAATTATGTGTTTCAACACTCATTACCCTCACAAATTTGGTTTGTTACTTGTTTGAAAGTCAACAATTTTTCAATGGTCCTATTTTTTGAGGGGAGTTTTTCGACAACGAATAAAGTTTTACACTGTTCTTGGATACTCATCAACGACATTCTCTATGTATTCAAAACATATCAAAATGTTCCAAACCATTCTCATGCTGACCATATTTTTCTCCAACAGAATTTTTCAGACATATTTTAATCACAATGGTATTTCAAAAACTAATGTGTTTATTATTTTAAATAAAGGGGAGAAAATTGTAATTAAAAATATGATCTACTTGACTCATATGGTACTGAACAGAAGAAAAGGTTTTATGGTTCGTATTTTATACCCAAAACATCTTAATTTCATGTGACGATTCGATGTCATAAGGGTGTTAGGTTAGGAATTCAAATTCGTATGGTTCCTACAGATAACGGAGATCTACCCAAGGATAGATCCAACAGTTATGAATTATAGCAAGTCCTTAGGTATGAATTGGGATGAATGTAATATTGGAATAGGTCCGACTAGATTGGGTTAACACTGATAAATCACAACAAGCGGTGTTAGTAATGACGTCTTGTGGAAGCATTGAAGGCGTTGAGGATGAGAAAAAAGAAATGTTTGGATAAAGGGTTCTAAACATAAGGAAGCCCTCCACACAACTTTAAGGCAGAAACAGGTCAGAATACTATATGCTGTCAGTAGATATACAGAGTTGATTACAGACATTGAACTGATAAACGACATTCATGGACCCAGTGATGCGATGCCACAAACCCTTCGTAGCATTCGGGTTTCTCTCAACAGAAATTGTCTCATTTGTCATGGAGATACTCACACGTTATATATTGAATCTCATTCCGCAGATCGTTTGATATTGAAATAGGTGGCAATATTGCTCCAGCCTCGTAGTACTTAAACCAAAAATGCAAACTAATCGAGTCTAGGAAAAGGCCCAAGTGATCATTCTAAAATCTCGTAGGACACATTCTCCATTTCACCTAATCACTTGTTGAACATCATCAGGTTCACAAGATGTTATCAAAGAGTCCTACGCAATATTCATTGTGATATTTGCAGAACATCTGAGTGATCTTTTAGTATTACACAATGAGATGGAATCCTGCTTGGAGTCTAACACTCAAAACAAGCTCTTGGTAGGTGCACTTGCAGAGAATCTCTATATGAATCAAACTATGTGACAACTGGATATCGATTTGAGTCAGTAATGAATGAGGTTGATGACTTTTGAATAAAAACATGACACTCTAGATGGTGTTACAATAATACTCTTTAACGTGGAACGTCGATTGATTTCAATCAATTTTATCGTTTAATCACTAACGTAAAACCTGCAGGTCAAACGGTGGTAACGGCAACCTCAACCCAATTAAACATGCTCAATCTTACGAAGACATACTTATTAGAAAGCTCAAGATTTAAAGGACAAAGACTCCGCAAACTATGATTTGAAGCTTTCAAGATAATGCAAAAGTTATGAGCATGTTGTGTCAAAGACATAAGATCGCAAGATGGCAAGCGATAAAAGACAACTGACAAAGGCTCAAAGTCAAGATCACAAAGATGAAGGAACAAGCATACAACAAACACGAAGACAATGACCCAGAACACTTGGCTTAAACGACAAAAAGCAATCTTCACTGTCTCATGAAGGAGTGTCATCAATGAAACACACTTCAGGGGGGAGATTGTTATCTCAATTTTATTGAGTCACTAAAGGATGCTCTGTTTACCGTGTTCAAGACCTCACTTCGGGGGAGATTGTTAGCCTCAATTTATTGAGTCGAACAAGGAAGCTCGGTCACTCTACGATGGAGCTTCGGTCTTTAATTAGTTAATGTTGTAATAGGAAAGTATCGGGAATCGGGCTCGATAGTTAATCTAATATTGTATATGTTTCGGGTTTAATCCCAAGCAAAACCCGAGCCCGGGTCCTAGTTAAATATCCCGCACGTCACTTTTAAGTGTCGGGGTATATAAGGAACTTTTCCACTTGGAAAAGTCAGTTGTTCAAAAATATCTAAAATATCTATTCCTTTTCTCTCTCAATTCTCTCTCCTCTTTTCTCTCTCTAAACAACTCAATCTCTCTTTCTCATTTCTAGTCCGATTTCGTGATCGATTGAATGAAGTGAAGTGTTATTGGGATCCTACAGAATCATATTAGAACTTGAGGTTCTAATTATTTATTCTTTAACATAACATAAGGTTATGTTACTTTGATTTTATCATTTTCAAGAATCATCATAAACCTGAGTTAAAAAATTAATTTATACTTATAACATGATGTTATATGTAGTTTGTTTTCTTTGAAGAGATAACAACACATCTTTAGGGATTTAAAAAAAACATAAACATAAAAAATAAATTGAGATTATGTTAAAGCAAAAAAAGAAAAAATGCATAAAGATCAACTAAACATGAGTAAATACGAAAAGTTACAACAATAGAACTTGAGGTTCTAATTTCTATTACAACAACATAAAATTATGTTGTTTAATTCTATTAAAGAAATCATATATATACATTTTTTTAGCATAACACGAGGTTATGTTATTGATTCTATTGATTGAATCATGTTAGAACTTGATGTTCAAACTAATTTTTTTTCTTTCTTTAACATAATATGAGATTATGTTGTTTGATTATCTTGAAGGAATCATCATAGAACATTATAATCATAACTTGAGGTTATGATATTTTACTTATTTTGAGAGAATCATGATTGGACTAGAGGTTCTTATCATTTTTTTTTCTAATTGAGCATCATAACACAAGGTTATGTTATTTTGATTCTCTTGAGGGAATCATAATTGAACTTGAGGTTCATAAATATATATATATATATATATATATATATATATATATATATATATTTGTGTGTGTGTGTGTGTGTGTGTGTGTGTGTGTGTTCAAAAGCCTTAGCACTTACCCGATGACGGTGGGATGCTAGAGAAGAAAGTCATTCATGGGATAAGTGAACCAACGATGTCTTAGCTAAGGAGGTTTTTGTTTGCTTTGAGTTGTGATCTTACTAAGTGATTAACATATTAGCCCAAAAGGCCCATGTGTAAAGCTTGGTCGGATTTCAACTATCTAAATATGTGGATTTAATGGTTTAAATTAATTTGAACACACACACTTAAATATATGATTTATGTCGGGACACACACACTTAAATATATGATTTATGTCGGGAAGAGAAATTCACAAGTTGTAATTATAAGTAGTCTTAGCATCTTAGCTCGTACTTAACGGTGATCTTATTTTTAAGCTTAGCATGGGAAAAGTGAAAAATCAGGAATGATGAAGTTATCTTTTAAGACACTTTTCACGTGCTTTTTGTTCCATGATCCTTAAAGTTACCATAAAGGTAATGAAAACAATACATTATGTCACACAAGAATAAGTTGTAGTTAGGTATATATCAAGAAAAATCATAAAAAATAAAAAATCTTTGAAAATGGGAAATCGGGTGTTTTATAACTTGTGATCTCTTAGCTCTCTCAACAAAAATCTTTGCTACTTTTCAAAGGTTTAGTTTGGGGAAGTTTTGAGATATTTGGTTATAAGGCATGTAATATTGCGTGAGGACACGCAATCGTTTAGTTTGGGGAATTTTGATAAGTGTAAAATACACATATCCGTTAACACCAAAAATGACCCTAAATGACTAAAAACATACTTAAAATGGCAAAAATATACTTGTTTTTGTGTTTTGTGTGTGCAGGTACGGATATATCAAAAATCACAAGAAATCCGCCAAAAACGGACAAACACGGACACGGGAAACGGAAGAGCACAAGAGAAGCCAAAGATTCAAAGCCAAAGCCTTCAGTCAACCCTGGGTCAACAGAAGTCAACCACAAAATGACAAAATCCCAAATGTTCCAAATCAATCCCTTAACTTTCCAAAAAGTTACTCAAAAAGTCCCTAACTCTTATTGGGCCCTTAAACCCTAAAAAACCATACCCGGATTCAATAGCCCATAACATAGGCCTAAAAATCCTAGCCCATTTCCTTTTATAAAACCACAAGGGTCATTACTGCCAATTCTGAAAGTCCTTTTAACATTACACCTTTAAATAATAACAAGAAGGACTGAACTTGCCATTATCCAAAAGTTTAAAAATGTTTACCCCGTTTCAGTTATAAAAAGGGCGCCAAGGGTATGATACTATTCACCCTTCTTCCCCGTTTCACCACGCTGTCAAATCAAAGGGCTTTTCCAAATTGGAGGGTACGGAAGACAATTCAAGTGGTCTATATCATGATGGCAGGGTCAAATCAGTAATCTCAAGAGCTTCTATTGGCTAACTAAAGCAAGGGTGCCACGTGGTTATGAAGGAAGCACAAGGGATGTTGGTTTTTACACTGAATCTACTCTCAAAAGAAGCACAAATGAGTCTCAAACGGATTGCCACGCTGGCAATCCGTGTGAGCTCAATTGTGATCCAACGGCTTAGCATAGCTCTCCAATGATTGAGAATTTGGACGGCAATGATTAAAAGGAGCGTGGGATGCAAGCAAAGACTAGAAGTTTCAGCTGGCCTATAAATACCCTCACTATCACACACACAAAAGAGGATGGAGAACTAGGAGTAGGAGTAGTGTAGAGTACATTTTAGCTTATTGCTTAATTTCAGCTTATTTTACTTTTTATTGTCATTTAAATTCATGTAATTTACTTTTTAAAGCAATGTAATCCTTTATTAATCAATAAAAGTCTTATTCTCTTTAAATTCGTGCTTTTAAATTCATTTGTCAAAGTTACTGTTCAATCTAATAAGCTCTAAATAAGCTCTTTGTTTAAATAAGCTGTTTTTACTCTTAGATAAGCTGTTTAAAGCTTATCTAAGCTCTTGGACTTTTAATCACTCTCAAATTACCAATGCAATTGAAAAATGGATGATAAGCCAATTTTGGATGGGCTTATAGACCTACTGGCTTATTCCCAATAAGCCAGAGCTTGTTGATAAGCTCTTTTGAGCAATTCAATCCTTGTTTAAGCAAAGGATCAAGGTACTTTTTCTTATTTTCAATTCCTGCTCAATTTCAATTTTAGCTTAATTTTACTGTTTATTTGCTTATTGTGCTTAATTTCAGCTTATTACTGTTAATTATAGCTTATTTGTACTTATTATGTTTAGTGTATGCTTATCTAGTTGAATTCTTAGTTTAGATTTCATTTTAGTTGTTTTTCATTCATTAACTGTCAAAAAACCAAAAAATGGTAATTTAGCTTATTTTGCTTATCAAGTGCTTATTTCCTGTTTATTTCAGCTTAATTGTCTTTAATATGCTTAGTTTCAAATCTGTTTTAGCTTTTTATAGTTTTTAAGGTCTGTTTAAGAGTTAATTTAGAAAAGCTAAAAAAATAAAGGGGTGTTTGGCACAGTGCTGTTTAGGGAGTTAAATAAGCTCAATTAAGCTCAAAGTTGGTAGTTAGAATTGTTTTAGCTTATAAATGCTTAAACAAGTTTTAGTTTTCCATTTCTTAGCTTTTAAGTAGGGTTGCACTTCATTTTAGCTTTTTATCAAGTTTTTACTTATTTTTCTTAAACTGTGTCAGCCTTTTTCATATGGCTTTTTCATAGCTTAAAATTATTTCAAAATGTCTTTTGAAAGCTGATTTTAAGAACTGTAATTTCTAGGTATAGTTTGAGGTTTTTGCTTACTTTTAGCAATAATGTCCATTCAATGCTTATTTTTGAAGCTTTAAGTAGCACTTGGGCTGCACTATCTCTGCATAAGCTGAGTAATGAACAGCTTATTGAGCCTTCAGCTCATAAGTTCTAGCTTATTTCTGTCTTAGGTTTTTAAGTGCTTGTCAATATTTTATTTTTGCTTTTTAAGTTTTAAGCTTAGCTTAATAACTTTTTGTTCAAAATAGCAGTAAGTTAAGTTTTAAAAATGTTTAAGTGTTTTATTAAGCTGTTTAAACAGCTTATTCTTTAAGTTTTCAAAAAAGTTGCTTCATTAAAGTTGATAAGCCTTAGCTTATCAACAACTTTTCTTTACAAAAATTTTCTAAAAAAAATAAAAAGGGATAAGGGGAAACCCGGGTGAGCAAGGCTCGAACCCGGGTCTCAACCCTCATCAACCTTCACACACACTCATTAACCAACTGCGCCCTTGGGACTTTTACGTCTAAGGGTGCATTGGTTAATTATTTAACCTCTTTTTCTTGTTTTAGCTTATAGATGCTTTTTAGCTTATTTACCAGCTTATTTGTCCAGCTTATTTTGCTTTCTTATTTTTCCTAGGGTAATAAGAGAATGTTTTATTTTCCCTGAATTTTTCACATTTTTCCAAAGTCGTTTTATATTTTTAATCATTTAATTTCATTATTTTAGTTTTTAATTCATAAAAAATAAAATAAAACTCAAAAAAATAAAAAATAAAATTGAAAAATTTCTTTTATCATTTCAAACATAGGAAAATTAGTTTGGTTCCCGTAGGGTCATTTTTGAACAAATTGCATTTTAGGGCTCGGTTTCCGGTTCTCGATTATTTCGTTTTTGCGTTTTTGTTTAAAATTCATAGTTAGACTTTCAAATTTTGCAAATCTCTTTGTTTTTACTTATAAAATTAGTTTTTAAACTTAGATTCTAGTTTTAATTGCTTTTAAGTGCTTAATTTCTCATTTCCGTTTTTCGTCCGCGTATTTAGTTAAATTTCTTGCATTTAATTGCTTTAATTATTTTTAGTCTTAGAAAATCATTCTAAATCTTGAAAATTATTCAAAAACATTGTCCAAGCTGAATCGAGGGTATCAATTCATGCTTCGTTGGGATACGACTCGGTAATCACTTACCGGTTTTTTATAGTATATTTTTGTATAGAGTTAACTTTTAATCTTTGACCTCAAGGATTAATTGTGAATCTCTAATACTATTATATATTATATATAATTGATTTCTGCACATCAGTGATCATTAAAAGAATTATGCGGGCATGAGACGCAAACACTTAGAATTTCAAATTGGAGATAAGGTCATGTTAAAGGCATCACCTTGGAAAGGAGTGATACGTTTCAGCAAACGGGGAAAGCTGAACCCGCGTTATATTAGATCTTTCAAGATTCTTGCTAGGGTAGGAACGCTTGCTTATCGACTTGAACTCCCAGAGCAATTGAGCCGAGTTCATAGCACTTTTAATGTTTCCAATTTGAAGAAGTGTTTCGTAGAAGAACCACTAGCTATTCCGTTGGAAGAAATCCAGATTGATGACAAGCTTAATTTCATTGAAG
>BQNB010194338.1:0-11460 GCA_026074375.1 Tanacetum coccineum
AAGTGTTGAAAATCAAAATGACATCAAAGTCAAACAACTCAGAACTGACAATGGCACTGAATTCAGGAGTAGCATCCTTGTCATCTTCTGTGATGAAAAAGGGATATCTCAAAACTTCTCCTCTCCTTACATACTTGAACAAAATGGTGTTGCTGAAAGGAAAAATAGAACCCTCATAGAAGCTGCAAGAACAATGCTTTCAGGATCTATCTTCTTAAAACAATACTGGACTGAAGCTGTAGCCACTGCATGCTACACTCAAAACAGATTCACCATTGTGAAAAGACATCTTAAAACTCTTTATGAAATTTTCCATAAGAGAATCCCAAACATTAACTTTCTTCATGTCTTTTGATGTCCAGTTTACATCCATAATCATAAAGATCACCTAGGAACGTTTGATGAAAAAGCTAATGATGGTTATCTTCTTGGATACTCACTAGTTTCCAAGGCCTTTCGAATCTTCAACACAAGAAGACAACAAACTAAAGAAACCTATCACATCATATTTGATAAAAGCCCTGATGCTATTGAATTCTCAAAACCTTCAGTTGACAACATCAACATTGCTGAAAATGAAAGATATCTAACTAAAGAATATATTCATCCTTATGAGCCTTCTCAAAGGTATCAAACAAACAGCAATGATGTGTCCTTCATAGAACCCTATGAATGTCCTGAACCAGTTGTTCTTGAAACTGAAGTTTCATCTAACCAAAATGGTCAAACTGATCAAAATGATCACAATGATCAAAATGATCAATCTGTTCAAAATAATGAAATCTTAAATGATAATCATTCTGAACATTCCAATCACACCAATGATGAAAAAATCATTGATAATCTCCCGAACAGTAAAAACATTTAGATCTTTGAACACTCATCCTCTCCAAGATTAAAGGATACTTCAGTACAAGATACAATTCCAATCCCAAATTCACCCTTACCTATTCCATCAGTGGTTACTCCAGCTCCTCAAGACAGATGATCTCTAGACAAACACATTGAACTGGTCAATATCATTGGTAATCCAAGGGCTGGAATGCTCACAAGAGCCATGGCCAAAGAACTTAGTGCTGCTTCGGCTCATGAATGTCTCTTTGTAGATTTTCTTTCCGAGGAAGATCCTAAAAAGGTCTCTAAAGCACTAAGGCATCCTAGATGGGTTGATGCCATGCAAGATGAACTAAACCAATTCTCCAGAAACAAAGTTTGGACATTAGTTCTTGCACCTTATGGTAAAACCATAATTGGCTCAAAATAGGTATTCAGGAACAAAAGGGATGAAACTGGAATTGTCATAAAAAACAAGGCAAGACTTTTAGCTCAATGCTACAATCATCAAAAAGGCATAGATTATGATGATACCTTTACTTCAGTTGCAAGACTTGAAGCAATCATAATCTTTCTTGCCTTTGCCACATACACGAACTTCATTGTTTATCAAATGGATGTCAAAAGTGCATTCCTCAATGGTAAACTAAAAGAAGAAGTTTATGTCAATCAACCTCTAGGTTTTGAGAGCAATAAGTTCCCAAACCATGTATGCAAATTAGACAAAGCCCTTTACAAAATTAAACAAGCTCCAAAAGCATGGTATGAAACTCTCTTAACCTTCCTCACTAAACACAAGTTTGTAAGAGGTAAGATAGACAACACTTTGTTTGTCTACAAAACTCAAACTGATGTGATTCTGGTTCAAATCTATGTTGATGACATTATCTTTGGGTCCACCATCACAAAATTATGCAAACAGTTTGCTAAACTGATGACTCAAAGATATGAAATGAGCATGATGGGTGTCCTCACCTATTTCTTTGGATTTCAGATTAAACAATCTGAAAGAGGCATTTCAATCAACTAAGAAAAATATGTTAAAGATGTGCTGAAAAAGTATGACATAAATGGTTCATCAGTGAAAACTCCAATGGTACCCCCCTAACAACTTAGGAACTGATCTTAGTGGCAAAGCTGTAAATGAGACTCAATATAGAGGTATGATTAGATCACTAATGTATCTAACTATAAGCAGACCTGACATTCAATTCTCAACTTGTCTCTGAGCAAGACATTAAGCAAATCCTAAGGAATCCCACCTTATTGCTGTCAAGAGAATTTTCAGGTACCTAAAATTTACTCCTAGTCTTGGTCTGTAGTATCCAAAGTGTTCAGGTTTTGAGCTAAAAGGATACTTAGACACTAACTATGCTGGATGCAACATGGACAGGAAAAGCACCTCAGGTGCTTGTCAGTTGCTAGGAGGAAAACTGGTGTGCTGGAGTGCTAAAAAGTAGCAATCTGTGACTATGTCCTCAGCTAAAGCTAAATATGTAGCTGCTGCTGGATGTTGTGCCAACATATTATGGATGAAGAGTCAACTCACTGATTATGATATCATTTATGAAAAGGTACCTGTATTTTGTGATAACACAAGTGCTATTGCAATTTCAAATAATCCAGTTCTGCACTCATGAACAAAGCATATTGATATCAGATATCATTTTATCAGAGATCATATTCTAAAAGGGGACATGGAATTACATTTCATTCCCACTCAATATCAACTTGCTGATATCTTCACCAAGCCTTTAGATGAGCCAACTTTTAAAAGGTTGATTGTTGAACTAGGTATGCTAAACATTGATTCAAAACCTGAAGCTTTAGTATTGACTGTAGAAAACTAAAGTTTCAGCGCTTTTATCCAAAACAGAAAAAACTTTCATATGCTAAATGTCAATTTAGTTTTTGCACATAACCTTTAGCTTGCTTAAGTGAAGTAACTGAACAATCACATATGTCTCATTCATGGATTTACATGAGCGTGTATGGTTTTCTCGCCTTCGCTAGAGCACATATATTGGTTAAGTCAAGAACTAAACAAAACTGATTTATTTTCTTCAGTTCAGTTTATAAAATGATTTTATCTAATTTTTTATCTATCTCTCGAGTGAAGTAACTGAGCAATCACATATGTCTCATTCATAGATTTGCATAAGCATTTGGGGTTTTGTCGCCTTCGCTGGAAGATTGATGATGATGAAGATTACAATAATTAGTTCAGCATAACACAACATCAAACCTGAACCTAGTTCAGTCTTTGAACATCAATCACAAGGTCAGTTTTTAAAAAAATACGATTTAAAAAATTAATATATTTAAATACATTAAAAGAAGAAATCCAAAAGTTAGAATGACCTCATCATCTTTCTCTCACCTACTTTTGTAGTTGAATAGACGGTTGTTCACTGTTCTAGGTGTTAGAAGCATGTTGTGCTCACTTTCATTATATACAAAGTTTAGCACACATGTTGAAAACAAACCCTAAACATTCCTATAACTTTAAAACCTCAAATGACAATTATAATTTCTCAAAGAAAAAATTGTAACTTCATCAATCATATAAATCACAACAAACCTTTCAACAACTCACTCTCACAAATTCATCAAGAACAAACAAAACACACACCTCAAACCATATCAAATCTTCAAAACCTTAACTATCAAAAATGGCTAAATCATCATCACACAATCCCTCTTCACCTGAAATCACTCCCAAAGAAGAACCTGTCACTCTTGACAAACCCGAAAGCCCAAACCCTTTCTTACCTGTAGATCAGATTAAGTTCTCCTTGATGAGATTGCCCTCACCACCAACAATGAAGTTACACTACTATATCCCTCGCACCCAAACTCAGAATAGTTTAGGGAGGTGTCAGACTTCATTTCCAAATGCTGTCTAAAGGAAGCATTTACCAGGGCCTCAACTCAATACAAAGAATACATGTGTGAATTTTGGTATACTACAAAGACCTTAGATGACTCTATGATTTGGGTATCCACTCCTATAGGAGGAATTAGAGGAGACATATGTATCACCACTTTTAGGAATGCTCTTAGGGCACATTACCTATCACACTCAAGCATGTATGTTCCCCCACCCTCCATAACAATAGTAAGACCATGGTTTACAACAATAGGTTACAATAGGGAAATTAAGACAAAAGGAACTCTCAAAAAGAGTTGTATTCCTCCTAGGTGGAGGCTACTGATGGGTCAAATCATTTAGTGTTTACGTGGGAAAATAGGTGCCTGTATCAAATATACAATAAGGATGCCACCATCTTGTATTGTATGGCCAATGGGGTAAAGGTAGATTATGCTAAGCTAATATGGGAGGATATAATTCACAAGCTGAACAAGAAAACTAGGGAAAAGGTTGTTCCCTATCCTAGGTTTATATCCCTTCTACGGGATTACATAATGCCTGAATATGACAATGAAGAGCTCACCATAAACCACACGCATGTCTTCAATGTTCACAACTGGGCATTAAAGCTAAACCAAACTGAAGGACCTCGCTTCACTGACCACATAAAGGTCATCTACAATTTAGATGTACTTGTTGATTGTGCAAATTTAGGCACGATCAGGCTTCAATAGGATCAAAGAGTTCTTGGGATGCTTGAAGGATTTCCAAGTCTTGGATAACCTGTGACAACACATATATAAACACTACGTTAAGTGAAGCGCAGGGGGTGTCCCTGCGAATCACCTCCGACGTGAGAGTAAGTTCGTGCTTTTATGATGTAAAGCAAGTATGTAAGTATGTATAAGTGTGTGAAAGTCTTAGTCATACCTGAAGACCTTGCCATCTATTTATATGTGTAGAAATAGGATAGGACGAGGCCTATCATAAAAACCGATGATCGTGGGGGTGTCCCACATTTTGAGGGGTGATTGCGGGAACTGTATACCACGTTCTATACCTTGGCAAGAAAGCTTAGGTGGAGAGGGAGATCGTAGGTGTTTGACTTAAACAAGTCTGACCTTTGCCCTAGTTTCGTTAAAGGCCCTACCGCGAAGGGTTTGGTGCCTTCCCATGATGGATTCCCATACTGGTAACCATCTCAAAGACAGTTTTATGCCACTTGAAACTATTCGAAGGTTCTAAAGTACAATTAGGAGAAGATCCTATTCGAGCTCGAAGGGGAGGCCTCCGAGCCAGAGAGGAGGTTATATCATTAAGCCCCCCAGTCGAATGTAATGTATGCATCTATGGGTGCATTGCGTTTGACTTATCAAATGTAGTCCAAATCGTAGACCATATCGAAGGCCCAAACAGGCATGCTGCATGCATTGAATGCTACCCCCCACTTGACGAGGAGTTAGTTAGGGATAGTATAAGGAAGAGTCCCCCTTGAGAAATGTGCGCGTCTTTTTTCAAAGCTGAAATTCAAATTTCAAATACTCCTTCAAACTCATCAGACACGTGTACGCACCGATTTAATAAATCCTTCAAATAAGCTATCTTTATAGTTTTTATTTATACCATTGCCTTCCATTATCCTCGTAGACTCTGCTTATTAATCACAAGGTAATTATTTCTTTCCATGATCTTTCATGGATTCCAAATTTGTCATCATTTCTCAAACGTGCACCTTGACTAAAGAACAACTAATTTAATTTGTCCGTGACTATGACATTCCTCAGAATGTCAGGGTTGTTCTTTTGAAAAAATCTCAAACCATCTATGATGCTCCTTTAGGCTTTGTTAGTTTATATACCCATCACTTTTCTTTTTCCAACCTTAGGCTTCTTGTTCCTTTATTTGTATGCCAGGTCTTGAATCATTTCAAAGTACACATTTCACATTTTAACCCATTTGGTATGATAAAATTGACGACTTTTGCGGTAATATGTAAAGCTTATGGTGGTGAGCCCTCCGTTGACCTCCTTCGATCATTCTTAAACCTTGGTCGTGCTGGTGATTGGTTAACTCTTTCTAGTAGGGGAGGCGCTGATGTGCCCAAAGCTTTGACAAAACTCATAACCCATCTTGAAAACTAGAAAGGTAGTTTCTTCTATATCGAAAATAAAGTGATCCCCTCTAGCTTCCCTGAGCTCCTTTTTGAAGACAATAAGTTTGACAAAAAATCTTTTAAGGAGAAAATTCCTCTGCTTCCTCAAATAGATCCGTTGTATGATCAAATATCCACCTACCCTTGTAACGTTTGAACTTTTTTGGATACCATTCTCTACTTTGTAGGCCTAAAGACCTCCTGGAAATATAGCCCCAAAAATCATGTGATCTACCATCATGAACAGGGTATTTCTCTTTGTTTTGTAATGTGTAACTTGTCATATCTTGCCTCCTAAACTGTTTTGTTATATTCGACTGCTTAAGGAGATGGATTTTAAGAGTTTTATGGTCTAAGGGGCTGACGGTGAGTTCAATTTTCTTCCCGAGGGAGGTTTAGATGAAAATCGAAGCTCTATGAAGTATGTGAATAATGAAGCTCTAGTAATCAACGCGGAGCCTATATCTGCTGTGCATCCTTTAGATATTACTAAAAACATCATGGATTCTCGTAATACCTCTTTTGAGGAGGGTGGATTATCTTCGATTGACCCTGATGCACCATCCTATCTATAAGTTGGTAAAAGATCAAAAGTTGCTGGAAAAAGGAAGGCTGTTGTTGGTTCCCATGGAGAGGATCCTCATCGGAAGGCTCGGAAAGTTCCTGCTCAAGCAAGTAAGGTTGCTGATGACACTTCTACTCCCCTTGATGTTGATAGTGACCCCGATATACATGATAAACCTGATCCTTCTACTGTATGCAGTATCTTTGTTTTTTTAAAAAACCTTATCAAGGTTGTTTCTTTCCTTTTCTTTTTTTGTGCAGATTTTACTTCTATTAAGGAGTTGAAGGACGCGACTGATTGCTATTGGGTCGTTGCTCATGTCACCCCTCCTTCTTGGAAGCAATATTTAAGGGAGATTAGTATAGAACATCTCTGTGATATTCATGAGAACGCTTATTTGCGCCAAGCTGTTCTTGACAATATTTTGAATGGTAGGACTCGAGAACTGATTTCTGCATTGCGTAAAGCCAGAGCATCCTGTGATACTATTCAAGAAAGGGAAATCTAAAGAGATAAAGCGTATGCAGAGATGGAGAAAAAAATATAATGAATCCCTTCAGGATTTGGATAAAAACCCTCTTGTTTCCAATATGCACGCTAAGATTGAGACCTTGCAGAGTCGGGTTAATGGTCTCTACAGTAAGTATAGTAGGCTCATACTTGAAGAGAAGAAGTAGATTAACTATGAGCAGACTTTGTCCACCCTTCGTGCTAAGGTCAAAGACCTCGAATCTAAAGGGAAGAGACTCAGGGCTTCTGAAATCTAGCTTTAACAAGATGTGGATAGTTTGAGGCAGGATAGAGCTGTTGTGGTAGCAAGAGTCATTCCAGACGCAGTAATGAAGCTTATTCGTAGCGATGAGATGGGTGTCCTTATCGCTAGGCTTGTCAAGGCATCTATCATTCATGGTCGGTGTGCAACATTTGAAGAGATAGCCTAGTTAAAGAGGCCTTTTGTTTTAGAGGAGATGCCTGATTATCGTCCATCTTCAAAGGAGGAGTATTACCGAGCTGGTAATGATTTGGCTGATGCGTCCTACCCTTTCTTGGTTGAGTTGAATGCTGATCCTCATGCTTCTATAAAGCAGCTGCTATCGAAGAAGCCGCAGTCACTTCAATCGAAGCATTTGTTTTCAAAGGCTTCATAGAGATGCCGTATGTAGGCCCTATTTCAATTATCTAGGTGGTTTATACCCGTGACTTTTTGTGACTGATTGTCAATTGTTGACTTGCTTATTTCATTAACTGTTGCAAATATTATTTGTATGTATTGCGAGGCTCATGTGTGGCCTGTAAGTTCTTTTTTTCTACTAGTAGTTTTTAAACAAGTATTTTCTTGCTTATAGGGGGTTGCGACCCACCCTATTTTATTGTAAGGTTTTGATATGTAACCTCTGGAAAAGTTAACGTGAGTTTAGGTATTTGTTTCTGGAAGGCTCAAGTGTGGCCCCTCGTCATCCCCTTGAACGTTGAAACTTTTTAATAACTTAATGCCTTTAACGTGAATTTAGATGTTATTTCTAAGGGACTCATGTGTGGCCCCTCATCACCCTTTCGAATGTTAGGCTTTGATGCTAAGGCTTAAGTGTGGCCTTGCTTTATCTTTTGCCGTGAATGTTAACACAAAAGATTTAGAGTAATCCATTCCATTGATAATGTAGAAAGATTTACACAATTTCGAGTATGAACACTTAGTTTGCTACACTTTAATAAGGATTTTCATTGTTAAAGAAGTCAAACAAAGACTTTTACAAATGATAACGATTTCTATACGTAGAACTTACGCAAGTTTGATCCGTTCCATGTTTGGTCGATCGGAGAGCCGGATAGTGTTTCTAGCTTGTAGGCTCCGTCTCCATAGGCCTTCTTAACTACGTAGGGGCCTTCCCATGTGGGTCCCATATTTGATCTTAACTATATATATATATATATATATATATATATATATATATATATATATATATATATATATATATATATATATATATATATATATATATATATAATACATTACTTAATTACATTATATAGTCAAATATATAAAACGACTAAAATAATCAAATAATAAGAAGAGTAAGTGTTCCAAAAGGTTCTACAGAAAATTACTTTTAACCAAAGTAAAGTTCAAAACCTTCCCGGGTCGTGGTCCCAACGAGGCGTGAATTAAGAATTGTGATTAAGTTTGTGATCGCGTGATTTGAATGATCAAATTTTGATTTAGATTCTATTTCTACTACTAATTGCAAAAACAAATAAATGCAAGTAATAATTAAAGCAATTAAAAATTTAAACTAAAAACGTTAACGGGAATCTAAAACCGAGCCTTAAAAACCTAAATTATAAAATTTTAACCCTGCAAATGCAAATTTAATTTATTAAAAATCCTAAATGATTAAAAATAATTTTATAAAAAAGAATTATATTTTTTGATTTTTATTTTATTTATTATGAATTAAAAACTGATTTAATCTAAAAATATTATAAAAATATTAAACTAATTTAGATAAATCTAAAAAAAATCAGGAAAAGTACTTTGAAAAGTTTAAAACTTAAGAAAAATAAAAAGGGTTGACCAGCTTATCTCGATAAGCTGAAAATAAGCCCAAAAGGGCTAATAGGCTTAAAAGGGAAAACACCCTTAAATACCAAGTGACCCAAGGATCTAACGAAAAAGACCTAAGGGCGCAGATGGTAGTGTGTGGGTGTGTTAAAGCGTTGGTTGAGTAAGGTTGAGGTCTCGGGTTCAACCCTTGAGACTATTAGATGAATATATTAAATTAGTTGATAATATTAGTGAGTCGCAGTTAACTCATATGTTTGGTATGATTATATTATCCTTGTCATGTTTTGTTGTAAATTAGTTGTAGGCTTTATCTTTATCTTGGGCTCAAGCATATCTCTTGTATCCTATATATATTGTATGTTTTATGAAGATAATCAAGGACATCAATTAGCCTTCCGGGGTTTTCTATCTTCCAATATGGTATCAGATGCCTTGGTACGATCTTGAGACCTACTCAGTCATCAAGCTGCCGCTGCCGCTGCTCTACCACCCCGTCAAATCTCTCCTCCACCGTTTGTGACCATAAACAAACGAACCTCCTCTCCAAAAGAATCAAATCTCTCTATCTTCATTCTCAAAACCTAACTGTCGGTCGTCATGAGCCGTTTCTATCCTCTCCAAAAAGAATCAAATCTCTCTCTATCTCTATTATCAAAACCCTAGTTGTCGGCCACCATGAGCCGCAACTAAATTTTAAAAAAAATCTCTATCACCTAACCGTCGGCCGTCATGAGCCGCTTCTATCCTTTCAAAAAAACCGCTTCTATTCTCTCCAAAAAAAATTGTTATTAAAAAAAATCTATCTGAACCTCTATCAAGTTTCTTCTCAAGATTTCTCTACGTTTGCAAGTTTAACTCCAGTCGGATCGAAGACCTCCGCTCCAACTGCGGGGGAGTATTAGATGAATATATTAAATTAGTTGATAATATTAGTGAGTCATAGTTGACTCATATGTTTGGTATGATTATATTATCCTTGTCATGTTTTGTTGTAAATTAGTTGTAGGCTTTATCTTTATCTTGGGCTCAAGCCTATCTCTTGTATCCTATATATATTGTATGTTTTATGAAGATAATCAAGGACATCAATTAGCCTTCCGGGGTTTTCTATCTTCCAATAGAGACTTCCTTCAACTCCCAACATTTTTTATTTTGTAAAATTTTTTTATGAAAAAGTTAAATGACACTTAAATAAGCAACTTTTGTGAAAACACTTTTTATAAAAACTAAAAATAAGCTAGAAATCAGCTTAATAAAGTGGCAGATTCACTTAAAGCAGCTTTAAGGCTTTTAGCCTTAAACTGATTTTGCTTATAAGCTTGAATAAGCTCAAACCTAAGCCAAATAAGCTACAAGTACCTTAAACCTAACCTAATAAGTAAATCTAAAACAGAATAAGTAAAAACAAATAAGCTGAATAAGCACAAAGAAAATAAGCAAGATTGACAAAACAACTATCAAAACAGATTATAAGGGCATTTTTAAGCTAAGATATAAGCCAATAAACTGATAAGCTAAGAGATAAATCCTCAAAACAGATGAAGTCTATACTACTAGCTATCAGAATAAGCCAAAAACACACATCAAACAACTCTAATAAGCTAGAAAACAACTAATGAATAAGGCAGTTTAGACTGTTTTTGGGTTTTTTTTCAAGTTTTTCAAAAGACTAAAAGTGCTAATGCAGGCTTAAAATTAAGCTACTAAAAGATGTTTAAACTACAAAATAAGCTAAAACATAGCACACTTAGACTACAAACTAATGCAGGCAATTATAAACCTTAAATAAAACTTAAGCTAACCTAATTATGCATAAGAAAATTGACTTTTAAGCATTTAAAAACTGAGTTCTAAGGACTCTTGACAGAATTACATTAAAACTTCAAATGACAAAGCAATCTAAACACAGTCTATGTCTAATGCATTTTTAAGACTAAAACAAGCTTAACATCAAGTCCAAAATACAGTTTTAAGCTGAACCTCCATATAAGCTTATTTAAGAAGCTAGTAATCTACAGATTCAATGAACTTTAAGAATAGACCTTAAAACTGAATTTTAACACTTAAAAGCTTAACAAAACAGATTATGGGACTTACTTAAAGCTTATAGAATTTGGCTTATAGACCAAAGTGAGGTCAAGCAGCATTAAAAAAAAGTTAATGCTGCTATCCCAAACACCCCTTTAATTTCTAAAAACTTAATTTAAAGCTTAAACAGTTTCTCAAAAAGCATTTATAAGCACAAACAGATTAAGCAATAGGTATATTAAAGACAAAATAAGCATTAAAAAGCAGTTAATAAGCAGTAATAAGCAATGCAATAAGCAAACAGTAAATGAGCTTTATAACTTGAAAATGAGAACTTACAATTCCCTTTGCACAAAACAAGGGTAATAAGATTTTAAAAAGCTAGATCTACAAGCTCCAGCTTGTTTTAAACAAGCTGGTATGAGTCCAATAAGCCTTTCCATTTT
>BQNB010194341.1:0-11460 GCA_026074375.1 Tanacetum coccineum
AACCAAGACAACTATCAATCTCACTCTGATGATAAACCCGATCTTCAAAAGCTACTTAGCTATTTCATTAAAGCTCAACACTCAACCAATTCTTTTGTCAAAGACACTTTTATGTATCTCAAAAACAAACTCAAAACAACAACCAAAAATCATCAAGCATCAATTCAAAATCTCGAAGCTAAATTCGACAGATTTGCTGACAAGCAATCAGCAATCTGTTCGACCTTCTGGATCTCTTCCTAGTAACACTCAACCTAACCCAAAAGGTAGTTCATCAAAACCTTACCAACCACCACAAGCTCGAAACGAGCATGTGAATGCCGTATTTACATGAAGTGGTAAATCCTATGACCCACCAGTCAACCCAAATGATCAATAAAACAATTCTAAAACCCCTATCAACTTCGATAGCGATGATGAAGATGATGAACCTACACCTTAACCTAAAACTCAAACACCAAAACCAGTCAAAGAAACACCGATACCCAAACCGTACAAACCAAAAATCCCATATCCTCAACGCCACAGAAAAGAAAAAATGGAAGCTCAATATGGAAAATTCCTCGACATGATTCGAGTCGTTTGAATCAACGTACCTTTTGTCGATGTTTTAGCCGGAATGCCCAACTATGGCAAATTTCTCAAGGAACTAGTAAGTAACAAACACAAAATTGAACAAAATATAGCCGCTTTCCTAAGCGATAAAAGTTCTGCCATACTTAAAAACAAAGTTCCACCAAAACTTGGAGACCTTGGAAGTTTTCTCATTCCATGTAACTTTAACAAAGCTTTCTCATGTAATGCTCTAGCCGACCTTGGTGCTAACATCAATCTTATGTCGTATTCCTTATACGCGAAGTTATCTCTCAAAACTCTCAAACCTACTAAAATGAGCGTAAGACCGATCATTCCAATATCTTGTTGGAATAGCTAAAAATATGCTCGTTGAAGTTGGTAAATTCACCTTCCTGGCCAATTTCGTTAATCTCAAAATGGAAGAAGATAGTAAAGTTACCCTTATCTTAGGAAGACTTTTTCTTCACACTGCCAATGCAGTAATTCGAGTTAAACAGAAGCAACTCAATCTCGGAGTTGGAACTGAACGAATAATCTTTCACATCGATTTTGCGATGAAACACTCTTACTCAAACGATGATACATGTTTTAGTATTGATGTCATCGACGAAATCTTAGAAGAAGATTTTGATGCTCTTCTCGATGAAGGTAGTAAAATCCTCTATTCCATTGAAGGAACCATCCTCAAAGAAAAACTCTTTGCTAAATTCGATGAATTCATGGCAATGACCACCGACGAAAACTTTGAATCCGAATTCGACAACGAAGAACCACCATTTGAAAATATCACCTTTAACATCGATTATAAGATCAAAACATCTCTTGAAGGTATGGATCTTGAACTTAAACCTCTTCCTGATAACTTAGAATATGCATTCTTGGAAGAATCGTCTTTTCTTCCTGTAATCATATCATCTTAGCTTTTTGAAGAAAACAAAAACAAGTTAGTATATGTTCTTAAAAGACACAAGCAAGCCTTTGCTTGGAAAACCACAGACATTCCTAGGATATGTCCATCTTTCTGTAAACATAAAATTCAAATCATGGAAGACAAAAAACTAGTTGTTCAAAAATAAAAAAGATTGAATCCAAACATGCAAGAAGTTGTAAAGAAAGAAATCATGAAACTTCTCGATACATGTATTATTTATCTAATCATCGATAGCCCTTGGGTAAGCCCCATTCACTGTGTACCTAAGAAAGGTGGTATCATAGTTGTTACCAACAAAAAAGATAAACTTGTTCCAACAAGAACTATTACAGGTTAGAGAGTATGCATCAATTATCATAAACTAAATGAAGCAA
Source organism: Tanacetum coccineum (assembly GCA_026074375.1). Taxonomy (NCBI): domain Eukaryota; kingdom Viridiplantae; phylum Streptophyta; class Magnoliopsida; order Asterales; family Asteraceae; genus Tanacetum; species Tanacetum coccineum. The sequence goes on from BQNB010194341.1 coordinate 1,882, forward strand.
CCGCGAAGGACCACTTCCCTTTGCCATTCATGGATCAAATGTTAGAAAGACTCGCATGAAATAAATACTTCTAATTCCTCGATGGTTTTTCTGGATATTTTCAAATACCAATTGATCCTATAGAGCAAGAAAAAACAACTTCACATGTCCTTTTGGTACCTACGCTTATGCGAATGCCTTCGGTTTTATGGTAAAGCTCCAGTACTTTCTACAAGGGCCATGATGGCTATCTTTCATGACATATAGAAGAATCGTTGGAAGTATTCATGGACATTTTCTCCGTCTTTTGAAACCGTTTTCGATAACTTCGAACAGTCTAGATTAAATGCTTCAACTTTCAAAGATGCACATTCTTGTCCTTTAGACTGGACAAAAATGTCACTTCATGGTAAAAGAAGGAATTGTACTTGGACATAAGGTGCCCGAAGCAGGCTTCGAAGTCGATGAAGCAAAGATCGACGTAATCTCCAAACTTTCACCCCCCACTAATATCAAAGGTATTAGAAGTTTTCTAGGACATGCCGGTTTCTATCGAAGATTCATTAAAGATTTCTCAAAAATCGCCCGTCCTCTCACTAAGTTGCTTGAAAAAGATATCCCATTCAAATCCGATGACGAATGTTACAACACATTCAAATTGTTAAAAGAGAAGCTCACATGTGCTCCTGTGATCGTAAGCACAAACTAGAATCTTCTGTTTGAACTCATATGTGATGCAAGTGATTTCGCAGTTGGAGCAATCTTAGGTCAAAAAGATGGTAAAAACCTTCACCTAATCTACTTTGCAAGCAAAACTCTCAATGCAGCTCAGCAAAACTATACAATCACTGAAAAAGAACTTATGGTTGTAGTCTTTGCATTTGACAAATTTCAATCCTATCTGGTATTATCAAATACGATCGTGCACATTGATCACTCAGCTCTTAGGCACCTATTCAAGAAACAAGATGCTAAGCCACGCCTTATTCGTTGGATACTACTCTTACAAGAATTTGATATCGAAATTAAAGACAGAAAAGGTACAGAAAATATTGCCGCCGACCACTTATCTCGGATTGAAAATGATGAAACAAGTGATGACAGTGAAGTTGATGATAATTTTCCTAGAGAAACTCTCATGGAAAATAAACCCATAGACCTTAAATGTCTTTTAACACGAAATATAAAACACTCATCATCGATCTTGACTTGAAATACAAAATGAAAAACGAACGTACCCGAGACCATTCAAAGATCTTGAAGACTTCACGTGATATGGTTGTCATATATGTTTAAAGATTTGTCCTTGAGCATATGATTCGTTTTTTATGTGAAGCAAAGATGTGAGTGTTTTGCTTTGAAATGCACAATAAGGAGTTGAGATATTTTTTTTAATCTAGAGGAATAAGGTGGGATGCGATGTTTGTAGTTAGTTCGTGGGTTTTAGGACTAATAATAATGATGGTTGAATTAGGAGGATAATATATATCCTTGAAATATGGGTATAGCAAAATTGGATTTGGGAATAATTTTCGTATGTACTAGTCTTCACATGGGCTAAATTTAACATAAAGATGATTGAAGACATGGGCTGGTCCATCATTATTTCAAATTTGTTATGATTTTTCTACATGGACCACGAAAATGGTGTGTTAAAAATGTGGTAGGGCTGAATTTTATGTATAGGAGTTGTTCGAGTTTAATTTTGGCGCTATTGACTACGGTTGGTATTTGGACTTTATAAAATTATACGAAGATTTAATCCTTATCAAGATTCACTTAAACGTCAAGGCTAGTTTTGAAATTTAAATGTCAAAGTGACTACGGGGCTGACTTGGTATTACTTATTTAAGATTGAAGGAATTTCACGACAGTGTGTAATTATTTTATCTTTAAGTCGTGGTTGGTTGGATGCATGACTTTCAAACATAACTTGCTTGAGCGTTAAGGTTAAATATTAAAGACTTGATCTATCTAGTTAAACCTAATGTAAGGAGTTACGTTGTAGTGCTCACATTGTATAACTATCACTTAAAGGAGTTACGTTGTAGTGCTCAATGTCACACGCAGAAGTAGATGTGGATAGTTTCAAGAGGTAAGTTAGTTATATCTTCTTAAACAAGGTATAATGTACTAAGGGATTCTGAATCTGCAGACTTCTCTACATCGTTCTTCAATGAACAATAGTGCAAGCTTAAGTCACAAATTTGGGGGATTGTACTTCAGTTTCAAGTTCGTCATATCGGTTTTCTCTATCAGTGGTTACTATAGATAGCTGACAGAATGATCAGGGATTGGTAAAGATTTAGTTAGAGAGATTAAAGAGTAGAGTTGTAATCAGTAGTTGATTCTCATGGGATATTTATTGAGCTACAGAATGTCAATGGTACTTCACACATGAACATCTCTAGTATATAGGCGTACACGTCAATGATGATTCTGGGTGTTTGTAACCATCATGGGGGAAGAAACTTGTACTCCGAGATGCACAATAGGTTCACGTAATCCAGTTTAAGGTTTTATGCTGGAAGTTAGTCCGCAAAGATGGTTAGTGGTTCAGCTTGTTACTGTGGGGTCAATGTTTCAACTTCCGAGGGGAAGCAGTGTGTACTTGGTATGGTTACTGGTCAATGAAGATATTAGGCTTGTAGACTTATACTGGAATTTTTGGTTTCTACTTCCTCAGGTTATTGTGAAGTATTATGCAAGCGTGAGAAGATATGTTGCTGATTTCTTGCATGCTCCCTCGCTGTGCACTTTAAATGTCAAAGTTAGAAGATCATTGAAGCTACATCAAAGTTTCAGAATCTGCTGAAGATACAGATATTGGTTTGGGGGAAGCTAATTCAGAAACTTCATCAAAAAGGAGTCTATGAAGAAAGCTTTTTAAGGCATGCAGTGTAAATCGAGGGGAAGTTAATCTAGTTTATACATATTACAATGGTTCTTTAATAAGCAACGACAAAGAGGATTCAAGCTAAGGTACATGTTCGAAGACTAGAAGACAAAGAAGTCATCCTCAGCATTGGAAGCGCATTGGAAATTCTTTATTTTGTTATATTTGTATTTGTTATGAACATTGTAAGTAATTTCGTATGTCACCACATTAGGGGAAGATTGTTAGCCTTAAAATGTGAGCGACATTCACGGAATTACATTTAGATAATATAGCCAAACACACAGGGACTAGTATTGTCATATGTAGTAAGTTAGATTGTGTTTGGGCTATAAATACCCCCTTTATACTTTCATGAAGGGGTGAGGTTTCATATCATTTGGTGTATTAGTTTCTCTCTCTAAGCTAATATACCATCTTTCCTCCCTCTACTCTATCTCTCTCTTTGTAAGTCTTTCACCACCACCATAGTGGTGGTTGGTTGGTTTTTTTTTTTTTTTTTTTTTTTTTTTTTTTTTTGTTATTTTTTTTTTTTTTTTTTTTTTTTTTTTTTTTTTTTTTTTTTTTTTTTTTTTTTTTTTTTTTTTTTTTTTTTTTGTTGTTTTTTTTTTTTTTTTTTTTTTTTTTTTTTTTTTTTTTTTGTTTTTGTTTTTTTTTTTTTTTTTTTTTTTTTTGTTTTTTTTTTTTTTTTTTTTTATTTTTTTTTTTTTTTTGAGGTATCAAAAATATGATTTAGCACACTGAAAACCTGTTTTTAGTTTTTCTATTTATAAGGTCTGGAATTTGGTTGATACAGTGTATTGACTGAGGTTAATACGGTGTATCGAGGGTTTCTTAGAGTAGGGACCACGTTCGATATCTTCCAGAATATTTTATTACTATAACTTGAATACGACGTATGGGTCTTCTCTGGATACGGCGTATTGATCATCATTCTTTCATAGTTTTTAGTGAAGTGTAGGCACAGATACGCCGTATCTTCCTTGATGGATACAGCATATTGGATGCCAGAATTAGTTTCTTCATATTTCTTCGTTTAAGATCTAGAATGCATGCCTATTAGCTAATCTTCACCAAGTACTCTATAATTACTGCAATTCTCAAATACAAACAATTAAGTAACAATTCTTTGCAATAATTATCCAAAATGGGTTATTTACGTAGGATAAATGATGCTATAAAAGTAACGGTATTTGATGCCACTAGGCCTATTTTACTAGTATTGTCTAAATTAGCTCAAAAAGCCCAATAGGCCCATTAAGCAAGCCCATTAAGTTATTAAGTTGATATTATCACTCAAAGACCAGGTCCTAGCCTATTAGTAAAGTCTAAGTGGATTGGGCCTAAAGTTAAGTCCAATAAGTCCATTTTGTTTCATTGGGCCTAGTGGTCCAATAAGGCCTTATAGCCTATTTAAGCTTGTAAATGACTCTTGTTAGATTGCTAGAACTTAAACATACTTACTTGCATATCTAAGTACTTACTTACTAGTCCATGTGACTCACATTAGCAATAATGTGTAGATATTCAACAAATGGAAAGATAAATTGCAAATTACTTTCACTAGTGAAGGAACACTCACAATGTTGTCAGATCTAGTAGGAGAAATGCATTTTATAAATATAGGACAAACTTGCAATGTTATCAAATTCAGTGGGAGTTATGAGTTGTTTACCTCATAGGCATCTTACTTTATTTCTGGCTTGGCTTGAAATAATAAATTACTTTCCAAGTGTGAAACATCTTCATTTAGTAAAGAATCACCGTGTATTATCTTTGATAACTTGTTGCCTTTGAGATGTCGCTTCTGTTTAATGTTATCTACAAGATAGTTATGCACAATTCCTTATTAATTGATGGAAATCTATATACACTAGCTATGAGCTTGACACTGCCATATTGTCGATACAAACAAACTAACTAGTGTGGTGTTGTTTTATGCAAAGAAGTTGTACCCTGCACAAGTGGGAGAAATCTTTATTGTGTGCAAGGAACAACTTAGAACAATATGACTACTGGTTTTCTTGACTGCAAAGTAAGAAAACTATTACTCTACTAGGACTTTTACACATTTAATGTATGTAGCCCTATTAAGAGAATATGTCAAGATAAAAAGGTAAGCTACATGATATTGTTTTCTTGGAAATCATAAACATGAAGTTTGAAATTAACTTGAAATTACTATTAAGGCCATGTGTCGGCACTCATTTTTACTTTAGTGTATTAATTGTTATGTCTTCTTGTTAAGACATGTAGATTAAGTCCTTTACTTGTGAAAAGACTTAGAACGTAAAGTAAAAAAGTTAACTTGTTGTGTCTTCTTGTTAAGATATGTACATGAAGTAATTGACTTGGTCAAAGACTTATAACAAATAGTAATGTATTGGATGTTTATGTCTACTTGTTAGTACATACACATTAAGTCGCTCACTTGATCAAAGACTTATAAAAGCATGCAATTGGCTTAGTAATACTATTAATACCATTACATTTTAACTCAAGTTGGTAAATAGGAAAATCCATAAAGTATAAGTTCATCTAATGAATTGTGAGATGTCTCTCACTATTTCAATCTTATTGGAATACCACAATTTTATGGTATGTCCAACAAGGGTAATCAAACTATATATTGATATTGTTTTGATTCATGATGACCTTAACTTTTTTTAACTCCTAAAGAAATTAAAGTTAGATAATTAAATAAGTCATGGATATACCCAATAAGACTCCAGCCTAGAAGGTTAATTAAGACATTATTCTAGTAATAAAATGAGATGAATCTCATTGTGTCTTGATTGAGGTTCTAAATTTGTTAAAATCTCTTGGAGATTATTATTGACAAAAGCCTAGAATTGTTAAGTGTATTTTGTAGGATACCCAAAGTAAATGATGGGATACCATTTTTACAACCCATACGAGAACAAAGTTTTTGTTGCTCGTTATGCTGAGTTATTTGAGAATAGTCTCAAATTTACAAGAAGCTGTGGGAGTCTCAATTTGCTAAAAGCGAGTGTGAGTATTATAGGTCTTGAATTACTTCAAGAAGAAGATACATCAACCTTTTAAACGCACTAGCGAATGTCATACTGAGGCTAAACATGAAAATGTTAAAACTTAGAATGATACTACTCATATTTATAGATCCGTAAGGATTCCTCATGATATGCTTCTATATTAATGTTGAGGTTTATGAGTTAGAGTATCATGGTGAACCTGCTAACTATAGGAGATGTATTATTAGATCTTGGATCTAATGGATGACTCAAAGACTAAGAATGAAAAGATGTTGTCTAAAAGGATATAATCATATTCTTGGAATTTATTTTATCTTTAACCTGTCGGTTTGATGATGAGGTTTAAATGAGTTTCCTTCAAGAGAAGACTCATAGGGACAATATTGTATACATATTTATTGCATATCAAATGACATAAGTATCTACTCGTACTTAAGAAATTGACTATGATTAAAACTTCTTCATTTACGAACTTAAAAATATATAAAGATGATTTGATTGTCATACTTGTTTTCTTGAAAAGAAATATGCCAAATTAGATTTCAAGAACTCTTTATTAAATGATTACCTTGCGAGAAAGATATGTAATCAAATGAGGTTACTATGAATCCAATATAATCTTTACAAGTTAAAAATATGCTAGAATCCCAGTATGGATTAAAAGCATGCATCTAATGAGCATAATCTTAAGTTTAATTGTTAAATCAATCACTTGTTGGATTTGTTTTTTTATTATAAATAAGAAAGCTTGTGAGTACATCTGAAAGCTAGTGAGAGCATTTTGTTTTATTTCTCTAAAATTAAATATGTTATTGGACATATTAGAAACAATTTTTCATCTAAGTAAGGTTTTATCCCTTAGATTAAAATAGAGTTTCTTGTAAGAATTTTAGGAAATGATACATGCAACCTTGGTATAATATGTTTTTAAACATATGTGGTGAGTTAAGTCTGAATGCAATAAAAAATATCATTAAGTGAAACTTAATGATCTATCTCACTTGGTAAGATTAAACACATGAATGGAAGCTTTAAGTCTCACTAAAGGATTCATTATGTACATCATATTGTATATATGATTAGTTCTATCATTTGCATAAGTGTAAAATGATTTGACAACATTAGAATCTAATTAAAAGATATTAGAAGGAACATTCTAATTAATGTTTAGATTAGGAATTCATTCCTAAATGAAGTTACTATGGATATACATGATGATAATAATAGTAAAATCATTATAATCAACAAACCTTAGGTTTGAGTGATATCCAAACATTATCAAAGAAGTTTTCAGAGTTTACGAGGTTTTAGCATAGTGTTGTTTGTATACACTAGTGCTTGTTTTTATTGAGATGATACTCAATTCTAGTTTTGGCAAGTTTTCATCATGTATGATAACAATGCTAACTACACATGCTTGGTTTAAAAAACATAATTACATAATACTATATTAAAAGAATAAAAATGCTTTACAGTTTGTATAATTGTTGTGATGACTGTCTCTAATAGGATATTTCATACGTCTTATGGAATATAATGTGACTAGACTCATATAAGTAATACTTATAAGTGAGTGCACATTTACAAAATAACAATCATTATATTATTCAAAGAACTTCATGATTCGTGAAATTTTGAAATAAGTATTCTCAAAGTTCTACAAGATCATAACCTAGTTGATTTGTTCATGGAACCTATGCCTTATCACCAATTGCAATTGTTATGAATAAGACATTATTATTCAACTAGGATTATCATGCATTAATCTTATTTGGTGTTTGGATAATGGAACTGTAAGCAGTTTTATTAAATAATGAACTAACATACGTGGTATGATCGTTTTCATTTATACTATCGTGTTCTATATTTGCATTTTTAAATCTTTGAATAAATTTATTTATTCTAAACTATGTCCATTATTAGTTAACAAAATGGGAATATTGTTGAGATAAGACAAATGTGAGTGTTTGGTTATATTTTGTTGAATATGTAAAGATGATTCTGCCAACTTCACACGTTATTCAGTGTGATTGAAAATTGGATACCCCACTTTGTGTTAACCACTTTATGGATCGGCGTCATTGAGTGAGTTACACACATGGTGAAAGTTTGTTTATCCTCAGACTTGAGATGCAAGCAGGTTTTGCATGTACGGATTACATTTTTTTGATTCTAGTCAACCGCTATCCTGAATAAGGTAGTTATAAAGACTACTTTCAGATATGTTTTGAAGTATGTGACAGACACTTGTAGTAAAAACAGAATTTGTTCCTCCACATGTATGGGAGTTAGATACTAACTAGGCCCCTCGTTGGGTTGATCAGGTGTTTGCGTGGCTGCGCCCAAAGTGTAGTTAAGATAATTCTTTTTATATTTGGTAATCTTGATCAATACAAATGCGAGAAACAGAATCGATAAACTATGGAATGACTTTTGATCCATATCCATATTTAACATTGTATCTGAAACAAAAGGATAGGACTAACTTTGTGGAAATCGTAGAGGGGGGTGAATACATTTCCATTTAAAAACTTAAAGCGTTTTGTATCAGATTATCGATCAAGTTGAACGCAATATGAGAAGTGTGAATAATACATCTATATTCATTAGAACATGTCATACCAATATAAACATAATCACAATACTAACTTCGATCCATAACACAATCATCATCCAAACAAGATAAGCAACAATCAACACACATATAGATCTAATGCTAATATAAATGTAAGGTGATAAGGTAAATAAAGATGTAAAGCGAAAGATAAAAGAAAGTGCAAACCGGACATGATGATTTATAGTGGTTCGGTCATGAATCCCCTCTTCGTCCTACTCCACTCCCCGAGTACCCAACTCAAGAGTTACTTCACTGGTCAACAAGCTCCCTTCTCGGCGGAGAAAACCACACAACGTTTCTTACATTATTTTCTGACACTAAGATAGATGTCGAGTTTTAATCCTAGCTAGAACCTATCTACCACACACTTTGTATTTTGAGGACTAAAATACTAACCGCACTATCAACACTTCACTTTACCTAAACACTAACACGATCACCCCAATCTATCTATTCTCTCTACGATCACTATGATTTATCTGTTATACAATTTTGGAATACATGGACTCGATCTATGCATTATAAGACATGTCACGAATGCACTAACTAAACTACATAACTTCGTAGCTTGACGATAGCGAGAGTTCTTCTCTTTTACTTGGAGGAATAGATGACTGGATCACATTTAAATGAACTTATAACAAGTTAAGTGATCAAAGAAAAAGGTTTGGAAGAAGGGTTTAGATCTGAGAAAAACTATATGCAAAGAGGTGAGAAAATCTGTGGGAACAGTCCACTATTTATAGGGAAAAAATATTTTTTATATTTTTCTTTTTGCCGGCCCCCTTAGCTCCTATGTCGGCCCCCTTATCACTAAGAGGGCCGCCCTTATGAGCTAAGGGGGCCGCCCATTTTTCAGACGCTCTAATTTTGTCCTTTTCTGGGAAAGGTTTATCTAAGGCAGATTTTTCTGTTTTTAGGGTGAAAATTTGAATTCAAATATTTATTTTGAATTAAAACATTTCTTATATTTACAAAAATACTTTGTCTAATTATTTTTGTAAAAACCTTTTTTTACATTTATAAAAATGTAATGTTTGGGACAAAAATTATTTCTTTGATCATCTAACAAA